>JANHFX010008139.1:0-20393 GCA_027560015.1 Chloroceryle amazona
CCTCAGTCTTTCCTCATAAGAGAGATGTTCCATTCCCTTAATCATCTTTGTGGCCCTGCGCTGGACTCTCTCAAGCACTTCCATACCGCTCTTGAACTGGGGGACCCAGAACCGGACACAGTACTCCAGATGCGGCCTTACCAGGGCAGAAGAACCTCTCTCAACCTGCTGGCCACCCCCCTTCTGATACACCCCAGAATGGCATCGGGCCTTTTGGCCACAAGAGCACATTGCTGACTCGTGGTCAGCTTCCCATCAACTAGGACCCCCAGGTCCTTTTCCCCTTCACTGCCTTTGAACAATGCACCAAATAAATTAAAGATAAAACTTTTGTCATTACTACTTTAATTGAATAACAAATAATGGAAATATAGAATTAAACTGGTAATATATAGCTCCATGTTAGTGACTTGATATAAAAGCTCAGGAAAGTTAATTTCTAGACAATTCTTTAAAGTAATAGGCAACATGCAGAGAAAGTCAACAAATTACTCAGTTTATCAAGTTTCAATACCAAAGCTGATGTTTGAAACAAAAATAATGCAGACAAATATTATACAGCTCCATAATTTTTTCCCCCATCATTGGCACATGCTTTCCAAACAATATATTTATCGGCCTAAAACATCCATTACACAACAATTCTTTTATGTTAAAAGAAGAATGCGGTGATAGTGATGTAACAGAACATCGAGGCCACAATTGGATCACAATGTCTGTGCTGCATAAATGGCTGCACAAACACAAAACCTGTCTCTCAGAGAGTGCAGAAAAACATAAAAGAAAAAATGGTGGTGCACAGTATCAGTGAAGAAAAAAGAAACAATTTCAGGAAAAAAAATATGTGACTTGCCCAGCACAAAACAAGTGAAACTAAAAAAGGAAGCTATCAAATGAGCATGTAGGCAGGGTCTCACAAAAAGAAACAGTAGGTAGTGCATATATAATACTCTTGTCCCCTATGCAGAATACATGAAATTCTGATAGTATTTGTTTTCCTTCATTACTTTAAAATGTTAAAATAAATGTCGGATCATAGAGTTCTATTTAAACAAACAAACAAACAAACAGACCTCCAGAACCCCTCAAGCATTCTCTGAGCCTCGCTGATCATAATTTCTAATATAAACCTAGAAATTAAATACTGCTGCCTGTCCCTGGCAACACAGTTGCTCAAAAGAACATGTTCCCTATTCTATTCTATGAATCATTCATTTATTTATAAACTCATTCTAGAAATCTTGAGTAGAGTCCATCAGTCTACATTCATATAAATATTTCCAATTAAGATTATTTGCAATGTCTGCAATGCAGTCAAAAATCAGCTGAGAGTAGAGAAGATGAGCAAATATGAGGCAATTCACTTTGGGCTCAGTGGGTTACTTAGAACAAGCAGAATGCAATATGAATAGGTATAGACAGCTTTTATTAGATGCTAATCTTTGTTACTTTCCCTTCTCACCTTTTTATCCCAAATCCTTTCACTTGCTGGTTCTTCTGCCTTTTCCTTTTAATCCATAGTCTTTTAATTGCAAAGGACTTCTTTAATATCAGGACTGAAGGGTCTTCTTACCTTATATGAATATATGAATAATTTTCTAAAACTGCTTTTCAGATCTATGAATATGGTAAATTGAAAAGGTACAGAGGCTAGTCAGACAGGAAGTTGCAACTGCTGGCCCAAGCAGCTCAGAACAAATACATTCTTATGCTGTGTAATATATCCATGTGCTGTGTGACCCAGATACAGATCTTCTGATTCCAAAACCCAGAAAAATTTTATTAACTTCAATAGGACTCACGTTTATCAACCCCAAATGCAAATCCTAATGAACTGAAGTCTCCCACAGAGAACATTTTTTTTTTGTCATCTCTATTCTTCAGAATGGAAAAAAAGTCCAGAAGTTTCAGACCAGAAATTCTGAAGATCCCAAAAGATATTATAAAAAGGCTAGTAGTTTCTACTAAACTAATAGGAGAGCACTACCTGAAGTGATCACAAGCAAAGTAAGAATTCAAACTCATTAAAATATTTTCAATGCAATGTAATATTTAATTTGCCTTTCTCCTTCCCTACTTCCCCCCACACCAGGCACTAGAACTGAAGGAGCTTTACACCCAGAGAGGCATCTGGCACACACTCAACTGCTTGCTTGCTTTGATTCACCTGCCCAGTGTGCAATGGAAAAACTACATACGAGAGTGTAACATACACAAAGTGCAGTATATAGAGTAAAATTTGGTTTAATCTGGAGAAATAGTCCAGTGAAAAAGAAAAGCACACACATAACAATGGCTCCAAGTTGAAAGGGAGAGGGAGATGAAACCATCAAGATGAACATCATACTCCTCCCAGTGAAGAACTCCAGAACCACCCATCTTAAAAAAACAGTGACCACAGCACCAGGCAAAGGAGTGAAAATTAAGAAGCATGTGTTACTGTTTAAATTTTATTAATAATACTATTGAGATTTCTCCTATATGTAAGTATTTTTACTATATTTTATTTGTTTTGTTTATTTATTGGTTTTTTTTTAAATAATAAATAGTTTTAGATTAATGGCAATTCTTGAATTAGACTGTTAAAATTTCCATTATACTAATAATAAATCCTTGGCTTTATTTACATAGATAAGGTGTGCTTCTTTTGCCCATAAATGAGATTCTGAGCATAACAATTTCTAACCTGTTTTACCAATACTCTTTTTTTCCTCCCATTTTTCTAGCGGGGGGGGAATAATCTGATGCCATTTCCTCTTCAGTCTCTTTCCTCACATTTGCTTAACCTTACCTTGAGTTCAACCTTGCAAGATTGTCATAGAAATTCATCAGTAGAATGATAGAAATTTCTCATTCATCTCAACAGGTAGTGATACTTTACTTACAAAAGAAGAAAAACAAGTGAAAATTATAAATGTTTGCATCATTGGTCATTTCAGAATTACTAAAAAGTAGTAACAATTTATCACATAACACCCAATAAACTTGAGGAACATGTATTGTACAAAAAAACTTACACCGTTTGTTTCAGGAAAAGACAAAGCAAAAACAAGTCTTATATAGTGAAGATGTACCTTGTTGGTTAAGGGCTTCTGCTGCAGGAACCCCAGAACTTACATTTACATACTCTTCATTAGGGTGCTTTCTGTTGTAATGCCTCTTGAGGGAACCAGATACATTGCAGGAACAGTGGCAATGTGCACAATGGAAAGGCTGGGAGTAAAATGGGAAATGTTAGAACATTTTTCCTGGCCTCTTCAGGATACAGGTCTAAGATGCAATGAAATGAACCATGTTCATTTCTGGTTTAGGCATCTTCCAAGAAGACCTTCCAAAACTCAATATAAATGGAAGTTGTAACTAAATGCTACCTAAAATTTGGTACAGCTTTATTACATGCAAGACACCAAGTATTCTTAATATTATAAGATAATTACCTACTTTTTGTAATACAGTAAACTGCATCTGTTCATAACTGATGATCACAGGTTTCACCAGGTGGAGAATTTCTACTTCAAGGAAATGACTCAGCTGCTCTGAGCTTTAGTCTGAAAAAGGGGAATAAGAGCTAAAATAACTGAAGGTACAATGCGATTGTACTGCCAATAAATTTAACAGCTAACTGTGCTCGAGATGGCTGATCTCTTCCTTTTCCTTGCCTTCTCTCTCCAACATACTCCCAGCTGCTTCCCTTTTACTGGCACTTGCATTCATCTGATGATTTGGTGAGCTAAGTTTTGGGAACAAACTTAATTAATTTGAAGAACATACATCTCCCTTCAGCTGACAGGGAGAGACATTTATTTTAAAAAAAAAAATAAATTCAAATTAGGAAAACAAGCATTTGTGCCTAAAGTTAGCCTTTGACAATAACTTTGACTGAGATATGCCACAGTTCTGGGGAGCATGACACCACCATTAAGGTCCTGGAAAAGAATTCAGATATTGACCGTAGTCCTGGAAGAAAAGTCAAGCACCTCAGAACGAGATGGAAAATGTTTCATGCACAGCAACTGGTCCCACCTAAACCTAGTCAGCAGAAATGACTGGTACAGAAATGTTTATTAAGAAACTGAATTTAAAGCAGGAAAATGTCTGCAGTCAGGGTCCATTGACCTGAACGTTGCCCTAAGCTTGTTGCTAATGCCCTTCCTTAAGGCTCCAAATAGCAAAAATAAGGAAGAAAAGTGATGTTCAGATTCTTTTAACCTTACAATTCAGACGACACTGTAACATCCAGCTATTCTATTTTTCAGAGAGGGGTGACTCTCCTTTTCTATTGCTGAAACTGTCCCAATTTCAAGAAAATAATCCAGACAGACTGCTCTGTTCTTATACCATTCTCTAGATACTTGCACATCCTGTACGTCATCTGCTGTCAGATAGCAAGATTGCAAATTCGTGGAGTTTAGAACTATGATGGATCAAATTATCATTAGGTGACAGAACTACTGACATTCCTCTGAGTTTGATATGCATGCGAACAACTGGCCCAGAAGGGGGCAACACTCTACTAACAGTGTTTCAACTCCTTTGGACAAATACTCCTGGCTGACCTATGGCCACACCTATACACAGGCTGACAGAGGACTGAAAAGAGGTGCTGAGTCAACAGTTCTAAAGCTAATACTAAAATCAGAACTAGCTATATTTTAAGAGGTGCATTATGAATACATTCATTCTGTTACCCATTAAAAAAAAAAAAAGAAAGTTATGTCTTCTCATTTACAAAAAAAAAAATCATTTTAAAAAGAAAAATAAATCCACGGTAAAACTACATACTTAAGAAAGAAAAATTATTTGTTCAAAATGAATCATCTCCTTAAGAGGCCTTGCTTCATTCTCTTACATGTCTGTCTTCCAAAATTTAAACAATGGATCAAAAGACTGTCTTCCTTTCTGTTTTATGGAGTTACATAGCATTGGTACTTACTAAGAATGGCTGAAATGTGCTCCTTACAGAAGCAAAATGATTTGTTAGATAATGAAAGATGTCGCTTATGAAAATAGTATGAGTATGATGTTTTCAATAAGAAATCTGTTCACTGCCAAGATAAAGTGTTATATTAAAATGAACATTTTCATACATCCAAAATACTGGATTTTTCTGGAAGAGAAACTAGTATAATTTCTATTTCCTGAATATAATATTTCACAATTCATTGCATCAAGACTTATCATGCTGAGAATCAATGTGAAATTTAGGAATAAAATGATACTACTATTTATTAAAATAAACTGTATCTCTAATCTAAACACTTCATAGAAACATTAACAATCTTCAAAACTCTTTCCAAGACATGTTTCAGATAAATGGGGTGTTTTAAAATTAATTCTCTTCAATTTTCTTCAAGTATATGAACTCATCTATTGTACATTAGACTGGCAAACTTTCAGAGAAAGTTAAGGTGGGGGATGAACAGTGATGTATGGGATTCACTTTCCTACTTCCCCAGGATGTTTTAAGGTACATATTAAATTAGTTTTCTCAAGAGCTGATAGTCAAAAAATACAATGTTTGTTTTATATTACAACATACACATATTTTTGGCAAGTAAAAAACACTAATTACAAATTGTCCATGAACAAAATAACCCTATCTCAAAAGTTTGAGCATGAAGTCAAAATCCCCAGAATAATAAAATGTTAAGATGTCATCATTGACAATAAACAGGAAACCATAGCAGTTTTAAAACTGTTGTCTGAAGTTCCATATATTTCTAAATGACTTATCACTAAGCATGTTTTATGTGTTTTCTTACCTTGAAAGAGATGTGTTGCCCTGTATGACATAGGAGTTGTGGGTTTGGGGCAGCTCTATAGTCACATACTGTACATTTGAGCTGCTTTCCTGAAATGGGGATAGACAAATTGATTTACTTATTTTTTTCCTATTTAAGTTCAGAAAACACCTGATTGTTTTTTCTCATAAAGATTCCCAAAATGTTAAGAATTAACAATGAACATTACTAGAAGTGTAGAAGGCAGTTGTTTTGCAAAATTTGGTTAAATAGAGCTAAAACCAGATTAAGGAAGAAAAAAGGCTTGTCATCTTTACATTATAAGTATTAAATAGTCTCAATGCTCCTGGGATAGTCACTTGGGAAAGAATAAAAGGAATTATTATAGTGCAGCCTAAATGGAAGAAGGAAATCAATTATTTACAACTGCACACATAGCTATTTTGCTATTTTTAAAGCAGATTGGGAAATCCTTAAAATACAGGTGTTTGGTCATGTTGACATGTTTTTACCTACTTCTGTCCCAAGCACTGAACTGTTATAAGTCAAATACATTTAAATTTTCTTGTTTTTTTTTCCATTGTAAGTTTTTTTTAATATATATTTCTGGTACAATCAGAAATGTTTTATGTATTTCTGACACGACCTATTATTTTAACCAGAAGGTCTGGCTATGTGTTTAGCACTATTCTTCCAATAATGACTCAAACTATCATAAATGGGTTTTCTACACTAGCTTAACCCTGAATACAGGAATAAATAGAATATGCTATAGACAAAAGTAAGATTAGAATCACAAATAATAGCGAGGTTTTGTGTTTCGACCTTTCACTTACACCATTTTAAAACAATGGGTGCAAGTTGCTCCACCGACACCAGATTGAATGATCCCTACTTCTTTGTTCATCATGACATTTTACCCTTTCTCATCTAAACCTCTGCAGTAACCCCAAGTCTCCCATACAATCACACAAGGCAAATACCGGGACAAGTTCACACTTTATATATGCTACCTTACATGCTGGTGGCTACCAAATACTAGGGATAATGGATAGGTTCTGTGACCTGTCCTTGGAGAGTGACAAATAATATTTCTTTATTTGAATTGGACACAAGTTTTCTCACTTTCAGGGAATTAAAGTAACTGTTTGTCTTTGCTCTCCTGCATAAACTGTTGCAAAAATCAGAGTTGACCAGTAGAGAGGTAAAGACAAGGGGTGTCTATCTCCATAAACATTGCTCCTTCAGATACCAACCTAAAAACAACTGCAAGATTTGAGACAGTCTCTGTTTCTTGAGCACTTAGCAGACTGAAAGTCTGCATTGTAAGCAGGTCTTCTACACAATATAATGCAATTAAATAGAGGCAATGCAATTTGTAGATATTGCTTTGTGGGAAAAAAAAAAAAAACAAAACTTCAGAAATATTGTCCAGAGAAAGGTGTCATTAACTTCCACAGACAAGACACTACACTTGAAACTTCTTTACATGCCTGTGAGCTTTCTAGTCAGGCATCAATACTGAAGCTATTAACCCTCCAACATGAAAGAAGCAGCAATACAATTGAAGAACAATAACTGGAATTTCAACTAATGAAAGCTGACACTCAGAATATTCAGTCTAAAATAAAGTCAATATTTTTTATCAGAGGACATGATTAATGACTATGACAATTTACTTAAAAATCAGATGGATGCCCTGTCATATGAAGTAATTAAATCAAGTCTGCTTAGCCCTTCCTAAAAAGATATACCACAATCCAGCAGAAATGTGATGCAAAATTATTAGATTAGGTTATGGCCTGTATTCTGCAAAAGACCAAACTTCGTGATCTTAAAGAGTCTGCTTTTGGCCCTGAAATCATTAGCCCGAGTCCTTTTTAAGGCAAGATGGCCAGATTTTGTCATGATGTATTTTGAGGATTCTCCAAGAGGAATGAATTCTCTGACTTTTTTGAGAAACATCTGATGCTGTTTATGGATTTGCAGAGACTCCAACTCCCAAACATATAATTCTGTAGGTTTCTCTTACTTTCCCTTCAAACAACTCTCTCCTCCAAATCTTTTTTTTTTTTTTTTTTTTTTTCCCCTTACGATCCAAAATAACACAATTCCCTTCCTTTTACTCTCTGGGCTTCATACTTACTTTCTCCATATTTTGTCTTTACAATTCTATCAGTCCTGTTACCTCCAGCCAAATTACAAGGTGTACTAATTACAAGAAGACTTAATTCATGTATTAAATGCCCATGGTTGGCAAAGTATATTTGACTGACACAGACCAAGTATGTGCTAAAGACTACTCCAAACGAAAAGAGCCAAAAGGAAGGATGGACAAGTACAATACAGAATATTCTGTATTATCCTGAAGAGATCAGGTTTCTTTAAATTCTGTTTCTTGCTCATAAAATGTTACAAACATTTTATAACAAAAGTGAAAGTTTCCATAAAACACAGATAATAAAAACCTTAAGACAATTTCTGATATGTAATTAAAATAATGAAAACCGGGTTTACTGGTTTATTTCTAAACACAAACAGCCATAAGCCTGGTCTACTGTTTCTCCATCATGGCACTCTTGAGAAGCCTGTCTTCTGGAAAAGAATAAAGCAGACAGAAAGCCACTTTATATTCCACTGGTTAAATTGACCCTGCAGGGTTGATATTTGAGGAAAAATTACCTGGATTCATAAGTCAGGAAGACAAGACTCGGAAACAGTGAAACATCTTTCAAATTCATTTATTTGTGAAATAACCGAAGAACACTAGATGTGCATCAGTAAGAACTTTTGCAGTGCTGCACTCTAGAAAGGGACACTGGGAAAAGAGAAACTGCCAGCGCTCAAGAAGCTGAAAGCCCCTGATAAATCATACACTACATTCCTGGTGACAAACGTTATCTCATTTTTTGCAAGTGTTTTAAACAAATGAAAAGTTTACTGGAGTGGACCTAGGGAGGAAAAAAATCACTTAAGCCTCCACAGACAGTGAGATTCTGTTGCCAATATATGCCAATGGCAAAACACATTGTCCAAAGGTACAGGGAATTTCCTGGAACACTTTTGGGAATGTAAAGAGCAGGGGAAAGAGTCCAAGTCTTGGATTTACTTGTGTCAATCAAAAAGGGGAGTGCATCAAAAAGGAACAAGTCACCTCAGTTATTGCAGATGATGATGACAGTCTGAAGCCAGATAAAAAAGGCTCCTTACCTCCAGAGTCAAGGTTTCAGCCTGACCTAGCAGTAAATAATAAGCAAATTGCATGAAATGAAGCATTTAAAACTAACTTCCCACCTGTAAACCAAATCCAGACAAACCCTGAACGGCTGCAGTGCTACATTTCAAAGCAGCCTCAGTTGAATTGCAGTAATTACTTACACACATACGTATTTTGCTCAAGAAGTAGAACTAATTCACAGGTAAAAATAAATTCAGCTTTGCTTGCTGAATTTCACTATTTGGACATGCCAGACGGTGAAAACAAAACAGAAAGGTTTTGAAATGAAACCCCATACAGGGATTTTTATTTTTTTTTAACAGCACCACAGAAAAAGACCTTTTTTTTTCTTTATAGTCTGATTGTACTCCAAGTTTCCTTTTAACTCAAATACATTTTGACTTCTCCAGCCAGGAATCAGCTGTGAATCACATTTCATAAGTAAAATTGATTATGAAGTTTAGATGTAAGTGCAACACCTGCTTATTACTGAACAAGTTATTTCAAAATATAGGAAAGTAATAAGGAGTGATTTACTAACTCATGGTAATGTTACAGTAACTATACTCTTCTGATAATATATATCATATTAATGTAAAAGGAATTGTCTATTTCTCTTATACATACAGATACAAGTATAGATAAAAATAAATACATATCTCTGACAAAAACTTCACATATATTCTAAAGAAGAAACAGCATTGTGCACTTTCTGTGACAGGACAATGGTAACAAATATGCAAAATCACTCACAAAAGAATTTAAGTGAAATGGTAATAAAGAGTGGAATGAGTTTTCAGAAGGTTGCATCAAGCTACTAACTATAACAAAGGTCTGTACAGCTTATGCTGCTAAATCGCTTCAATTTTATAATCCCAGAGGAATAAAGCATTTCTGTGCCCCAAAGTTTTGTACAAAAGATGATATTTTTCCGGATTTGTGTCTCACTTTTTTCTGTTATCCTCACAGAAATAATTATGGCACACTTGTATGTGCTGCATGTGTGCCTATAGAAATGCACGCTCAGGCTTGCCACAGGCCGCCTAGACCTGGGGACACAGAACTGCCACAGCCTTGCCTCTCTTGGGCTACTGGATCTGGCAACTCCTACCAACATTCTCAGAGAAGAAAGCAGTAAGAGTAAGCAGCAGTATAATATATACATATATAATGTATACAGCCAGTATTTATTGCCCTAAAACAAATTTGTATTTAATGAACATGCACTTACCATCATCAGTATGAAGGAGTTTACAGCTCTTCAGAGTGCCTTTTGACTGAAACTTTTCCCCACACATATCACAGAGGTGCACCTTCTCAGTGCTGTGATGACTCATACGGGCTTTCAGATTACTCCTGCTGCGAGTGGCATCCTCACAGAGGGAACACTGGAAGGGTTGGACACCTAAAAATATAAAAGCATATTATGAAATAAACAAGCTGTATCTTTTGTTGAGATAGTGATGCGTTTGCTTGAAACACATTTCAGATCATGTGAGCAACATGGACAACAAGGTCAACCTTTTAAAATCTGGATATCTACATTTAAGAAATCTCATCTATAGCTTCTGGGTGAACAATACCAACCTCCTGACAGCATCATCTATCTTACTAAGAGAAAAGAAGGGTTCTTTTAGAAATAAATACTTTTCTGTTGAAGTCAGGTAATGAGCTTAACAAAGCAAATACTAAAATTTTGGGCTTAGTGTATCCATCCTTCATTTAAAAGTAGAATTCCAACTGCCTAAATCGATGCTTATCTTGTGTACATACCAAATCTTCCCCTCAAAGTCTTCAGATAACTATCATTCTCTCTTACAATAAGGAATGAAGAAAACTGTTTTCAGGAGGATTGGTTCATTAAGTACTTAATATGTAAGCAGAAGTTAAATGTGCAAAGCTGTGTTTCATTGATAATTAGTATCAGATTTGCTAGTGCCTTACACACCAGTACTTTTTTTGCTCCTTTTTTTTTTTTTTTTTTTTTTTTTTTCTTTTTTTTTTTCTCTTCTTTTTTTTCCCCCCATCTTGTTAAAATGCCAGCACTTAACATTTCATTTCTCTCAAACAGTTGGAAGCATGGAATAGAGAGATGCACAGTATGACCTCTAGCAGAAGGTCTACATGAACAAAGTAAATCCTTCAAAGAAAAGTTGAATACATTTGAACTGGCAGAACAGTTCAATAATTTCATGAGGCTCTGGTAGCTTTAGATTGATATTCATGACCTTAAAACCAGATTTACAAGCATGAGGAATTACAGCCTACTTTAAGCAGACTTGATTGCACACTTGGAGTTGGGAATAAATTTCTATGCACCTCTTTCTCCTGCTTGTTAGATAAGATGAGCTCTGAGCTTTCTTGACAGAATAAACAAACTGTATCTATGGAATACAGCAGTAATTGCTCCAAGCCTGCACTTCTGCCTTACCTGAACTCCTTCAGGGGGTAAAATCTACTGGAGAGGACCACTACTATTGTACACAGGCAGGCAAGCCCATAGTTAAAGCATTCAGACAAATATGCAGAACTGGTATATAAATGTCTGAGCTATCTGCTTGGAAACAAACACTCTGGAACCAAACTATTGGTTCAAGAGTACCAAATCCCATTATCCGCTTTATGAAGAGGAGCAGCTGAAGAGCCCGGAACAACGTTTGAACTCCACAGGCAATCTGTTCCATAGGCTACTAACTGACAACAGAGCATACAAGTGGCCTTCCACCTGGTACTAAACTAGGCAGACTGGGTAGACGCAACATCTTGCTGGGTACAGATTTTAAGTTCAAGGGATTTTTAACCTGTGTGTTGCCATATTACTGGAATTTCTCATAGGTGTAATATACATTATCTTATGGATTTTTCATCACTGTTTCTGTCTCTGTCAGCTAGCTGCCATGCTCAGCATGAATTAGTTGAAATACACACAAAATTTATATGTACAAATCAACTGGATTTCAATTGTTTTAGTAGTAGATTTCCAGACCAAGTATCTTTGGGCAAATGTGAAAGGAGCAGCAGTTATTCATGAGAAGTCAGAAAATTATTTACTTTAAAAGACAGAGCATGTATTTAATTCACTCCTTACAGTTATTATTGAATACTTTACAGATGTTTATGAATGAGTTTTGGGAAAAAAAATTAACCAGAAACATTAAATTTCTAAAACATTTCAGCTACCTATTCATGTTACAAGCATGCAGTTCCATATGTGATTCAGAATATATTAAACTAATTACTTAACCTTTACTTTAGCTTAAATTCCTTTTTATGTCAGTAAAGCTTTCTGGAATATGAGACTGATTATATGCCCAAGAGCTTAAAACCAGAGTTCATGAGCCCAAATATGACGTTGAAGGTCTCATCCATTCTTCATAAAATAAAAATCACAGGAGGAACATTTCACAGCTCATTTTCCCATAAGTCCTTTCATTTGAACTCTTCTGTCAAGAATCCCAGAAATAGTAGTCATTGAAACCTCAGAGAGAAATTTAAAAGGTAATAAAAACCAGAAGGACATGAGGAATTTATTCTATAAGTAATATTGAAGAGCTATATCCTGATTTGCTCTAACTCTTTAAAAGCTCTACTTTCACTACTGCCACTCAGATAAGACCTGAGAAAAGAACGTAAGGATGTTTTTTCCCTTGGGGCTTCTAAGATGTTCCGTCCTTTCTCTTCTGATCTGTGCATTCAGTGTTCCCACTGCCTGGTTAAAAAAAAAAAAAATCTTGAGTGTGCCACTGGCTTAGAAATCATTTTCCAACTACAAACTTTCCCAATAAGCTATTTTCTTCAATATTTTCAAAAGACTTTATTCGATATTTTACCTCAGATTTCCAGATGTCAAGGTTCCAAAGACAAATTCACTTCAGCCACAGCTATCAGAATTCCTGATAATCAGAAACTTTAAAGGAAAAAACAGAGTCATAAAATAAATGCAATTGGAAAGGACCTCCAAGGTGACCTGCTCCAAGCAGGGCCAACTTTGGAGTTCACTTCAAAGTTACATCAAGTTGCTGGAGGTAATAATCAGTTCTGTTCTGAATATATCCCAGGATGGAGATTATACAATCTCTTTTTGCCCATTCCAGTGTTTGACCATCTTTACAGTCAAAATTATTGTCCTAATTACTTATCAAAATCTCCTTGCTCCAACTCATGTCCCTTCAGCTCCAAGAAGATACAGGCTCTGCTTTTTTTTTAATCTCCTATTGCAGAGCTGAAGACAGCAAGTAAGAGTCCCAGCCTTGGCTTATTCAGACTAAACATACTCAACACTCTAAGTTTTTCCTTCATATGATCTAATGTTTTGGTTGTCACAGAGGAAAAGCTCAAAATAAGGAAGTTTAAACTAAAAGGTCACAAAGACATATAACAAAAATATTACCAAATGCTTTTTAAAAATAAATCAATACATTTCAGATTAATAAAATGCTAAATATCATGACTCAGTGAAAGTACAGTACTCATGCAGTCTGAACATCCAGATGTGAAAGCTGATGATTATGTCAAAAATCATACAAAATTTGAAAGTTACAGCCTAAACTTAGATTTTTACCTAATATGAGGTAGTCATGAACCTAGTCCCTGGTTCCAGGGTAGAATCAAAAATCCTGCCTGAATTCATATTCACAAGGAAAATACAAAACCCCATGAACTGAGTAGAGATATATTCTAAAGTACAAAAAAAAAAATAAAGACACAAGTCTGAACCCCCATCTCCTTCTACAGCTCAGATCCTTCATTCATGACCACAGGCCAGTGTGTCTGCTTGGAGGGATCTGGGAAAGATGATGCCTCTCCTGTTTCAGGACTATTAACAAATGTCATCTTAAAACAAACAGTGGATGAAAAAGGAGAGAATTCTGAGAGCTGGGACCAGAATCCAAGATGACTCCACTGCTGCATACCCAAATCATTTTGCAGTAAAGCCAAGCTCCCTTATATATTTGGTTTAAAATACTGCTCTAGGAAATCTACAGAGATTTGGAGTCCTTCAAAGAGAGAGAGTCCCTCAGGGGTTGATACTGGGACCAGTACTATTCAACATATTCATCAATGATCGGGATGAGGGAAGAGAGTGCACTGTCAGCAAGTTTGCTGATGACACAAAGCTGGGAGGAGTGGCTGGCACACAGGAAGGCTATGCTGCCATTCAAAAATACCTAGACAGGCTGGAGAGTTGGGCAGGGAGAAATTTAATGAAGTATAACGAGGGCAAGTGTAGAGTCTTGCACCTGGGGAAGAATATCCCCATCTACCAGTACAGGCTGGGGACTGACCTGTTAGAGTGTAGAACAGGGGAAAGGGACCTGGGGAGTCCTTGTGCACAGCAGGGTGACCATGAGCCAGCAATGTGCCCTTGTGACCAAGAAGGTCAATAGCATCCTGGGCTGTATTAGAAGGGGTGGGGATAGTAGGTCGAGAGAGGTTCTCCTCCCCCTTTACTCTGCCCTGGTGAGACCACATCTGGAACATTGTGTCCAGTTCTGGGCCCCTCCGTTCAAGAAGCACAGGGAACTGCTCAAAAAAATCCAGTGAAGAGACACAAAGATGATTAAGGGAGTAGAGCATCTCTTTTATGATGAAAGGCTGAGGGAGCTGGGTCTCTTTAGCTTGGAGAAGAGAAGACTGCAGGGTGACCTCATTCATATTTATAAATATGTAAAGGGTAAATCTCAGGAGGATGGAGCCAGGCTCTTCTCAGCAATGTCCAAGGATAGGATATAGGGCAATGATTGCAAATTGGAGCATAGGAGATTCCAAATAAATTTAAGGGAAAACTTTTTCATGGTGAGGGTGACAGAGCAGTGGAACAGGCTGCCCAGAGGGGTTGTGGAGTCTCCTTCTCTGGAGACATTTAAAACCCATCTGGTTGCATTCCTCTGTGACCTGCTCTAGGTGGTCCTTCTCTGGCAGGGGGGTTGGACTAGATGATCTTTTGAGGTCCCTTCCAACTGCTAACATTCTTTGATTTTTGTCCTGTTGCCTTCATGGGGCCAGAATTCAACTCTGACTGTTTGCTGCAAACCCAGAAGAGGAAGGAGAACTGTTTAATCTCATACTTTCTACTTGATGAAATAGAAGAGACAAAAGAGAGTTCATGCTGAATGATATTAAGGAGGAAGAAGAGGAGAGCTCCAGATATAGCATTTTAATGATAAATATGAAAGAGTTACAGTTTAAATTAATTTTTGATATGTCATTTTAAAATTCAATTTCTTTTAATAGTACTCATTTTTCTTTTCACCTTTATTCTTTTCCATTTACATTTTTAAAAACAATTGCACTCCACCACAGTACTTGATAGTTTGTACCATCCAACTGCTCACACTTATTTGGCTTGTAATTAAGTATGTTGTATGAATAAAGAATTTCCTCCTGATTACAAGGACAACATGTGCAGGAGAAAGATTTGTGCATTAATTCTCCTCCAAATATTAAAATAGTGTTGTTGCATAACTACTGCACAGGCATCTCTTAGATGTAGTATTTCATTAGTAACATGCAGATACTTCTAATAAATCTGGTATTTTGCTTCCAAGTCCTATTCACCTGCAGTAGATGAGTTAAAAATGAAGACACAAAATAATAGGCTCTGCAGAGAGTAAAAAAAGTAAAAAAAATTACTTTTCTCTATTATAATGCAGAATTTAAAAGAACCCGCTTTCCTGGATCAAAAAATTTACACTATCCATTTAAAGGGATAAAGATACTAAATGAATTGTTCAAAAGTATTTAAATGCATGTCAGGGCTCCAGAGATAACCATAATTTCTGGACCCCCAGACACAGCCTACACTAATAATTCAGCCGTCAACGTAGCAGTGCAGACCAGTGACAACCTGTAAGGGCACCATACATAATGTGCTGCTAGTTCACAGATTGTATTGTTGGGGGAGCCCTCCAGCTGAGACAGCCCCAAGGCTTTACAGGCACAGCTCTTGAGAAGCAGTTTCGGTGCTTACTGGGTGACGTAGCTCCTGACTACAGTATAGCACAGAAGCCTTTCCTGATCTCAATGCACTGCACCAGACACGTCCCCTGACGTGTCACAAGTCTTCCAACCACACTGGTGTAGAGCGGTCTGCAAATAAAGAGGTTTGGTAACTAAAGAGCTGAAGTTGGAGTTAGTCTGAAATTAGAAAGAAATTGTTTAAAACATGAGTCTAGCGCTATCTAGTGGCAGTAGGAAAACATTGCTTTGCCTACTTTGTGACAGACAAAAAAAGTTAACAGCATTTTAATTGCATATTTTTTTCTTTCTCAAACTCAGCTTGAATGTGGCTGGTATTTTCTTTCTTAAAATCAGATGACGTCAGGTGACAAGTAACACTGTAGATGTGTTACTGAAAGTGCATTGACCAACACAATCAACTCTTCCTCATCCACAGTAGCAGTGGGTCCTTCTACCCAACATAACACAGACACTGAGGAGGAAAATATGGACACACCAATGTGGGCAGCTCTGCAGAGTTCGTATCAGTCAGATTTAAACCAGTCCCTGCACCAGTCACTCATGCTCCTTGGGACTGAATTCCCATGATCTGAGAAAGGGTTGTTTGCTCAGGCGCAGCACAGTGACTTGCCAGGTGTGGTTTATGTTGTGCTTGTGCTGATAAATTGGGGCACTAGAATGCAAGGGGTAAACAGAGTTCGACTGGACTGAACTGGTTAGCTTGGATTCAGCCAGGCTTGTCAGCTCCATCTGAATACTGGTATAGTAGGGTGTCAGGGATCCATGTATTCAAACACCCCATTAAATTATCATTAATTGTCATGGCTTGTTCATTGTTTGTGTTCCATACCACTATTATTCCTACAAAGCAGGCAAAGCTATTATTCCTACAAAGCAAGCAAAGCAGTGTTACTTACCCTAAGAAACAGACCAAGGAGATGTATGGTCCCCAGGTGCAGGGAAGCTGGTCAGCACACATGCTTAGCAGGCGTCCTCGCGGAGACAACATGATCTCGGTGGCAGGATACGTGCAGCTCAACTCATCCTTTCCTGAGTCCAGCTTTTATAGAGCCCCCAAGTCCTGGCACTCATGGCCAGTATGTGCCAGGAGGCAGCAGCTCAAGGCAGCGACCCCACCCAGTAAGTTTTCTTTCTTTCTGCGACTGTGCACCCCCCCTACCCCACTAGGCCTTCTTCATCTTCAGCTGCCTCATCCTTGGCTATGAACTCTACTGTCCTGTTCTAGGACAGTGTAGTCTTGCCAGCTCTACTCTGATAAGAAGAGCTAGTCCCTTGGATAGAGGAACAGATACGCCCTTGGCAGCTCTCCTCTCATAAGAGGAACAGAAATTTCCTTGACAGCTCTGTACCCTTCCTGTTAGCTCCCACATCAGACTCGCAGCTTTCCTCTGATAGGAAGAACAGAAACTTTCCTTGGTAGTTCTGTACCCATCCTGTGGGTTCCCACAGCAGATCTGCATGAATCACCCTATTGGCAGCCATCGATCAAAGTATTATCAAACCACCCTTACAACTGGCCATACTACACTACATCTGGTGCCAGGAAGAGTCCTGCTGCAGATTTCAGCTGTCCCTGGAGCTAAAGCCCAACCACACACTAACCAAGCACACCTGGAGTTTGCTCAGGGGGCTCTGCAGTCATCTCAGTCACCTACAGACAAAATAATGTCCAATAAATACACTTCTGTCAGTTTTATGTACAGCCAAAGGGAATTTTATGTTTCATGGGTTGATACAGGATGTCTATATGCCTAATTCCAAATTCCCAATGCTTTACTCACCTGAGCTCAAATACACCTGGGTCCTCTGTAGGAAATTAGTTCTCTGCCAAATAAAGGCAGGTTTCTTAGCACAACTACCCAATACACTCCACGACACACAAGCTGGAACAGCAACTTTTTTCACTCTAATTTCTAACATCTGCAAACCCAATACAATTCTTATTCTAAACCAGTTAAATTAGACATAGACTCTTCTCTTTCTTTGGAATGCAACCACATTACACTGCTCTCTCTAAACCTTTATCCATTTATTGCAATATACTGAGATATTTTCCTTGATTTTTTTTCTTACCAGGGTGATTTGTCTTGATGTGAGATTTCTTAAGTCAATCTTCAGAAAATGGCTTTTCACACACAGGACAGGAATAACTCTTCTTATCCTTAAGCAAGAAAGAAAAAAACTGATTGCATTATCAATCCACTGGTGTAATCACTCCAGTCTTTATTCAGTAACATATGGCCCTCAACAAAGTTATAACCAAGGGTTCAGTTTTTAAGAAAAAAAAAAAATAAGATATTTATAGTGAAATAAGTGGAGAACTATTAAAGTATTCTAAACCCATCATTAATTCTCATGAATGAAGGGCTCCAAGTTACAGCACATGAGAATAAGCACAATAAATGTAACCTTTACCTCCTTATTCTTTAGAGAATCAAGAGCTGAAAGATCAAATCACATAACAGAAGAAAACACATTTGATATAAACAGTAATATTCAAGGGGTTTTTTCCCTTTTTTTTTTCCACAATTCCACGCTTATGAAGCCAAAGGATCAGATCTCATTATTCTGAAAACATCCACCAGCAAGTGTATTTATAATACTACTTAATGGCCTGAAATTGAGCAGAAGAGTCAACAACAACAGATGCCATCATTTTCTCAACATCTACATTTCTAACTATTTTATAAATATTCAGTGTTTTATATATTACAAATAAAGTATTATCCTACTATTTTGATTTAAAAACCTGCAGACTACTCTGGTTTTTACCAGTGTTGCTGTTATAAAAGATTTAATACCATCAAACACGTTGAACTTGAGAGTTTTGATGTAATTTCTTGCTACATGCAATTTTAGTGCAATTTTAATTTTGATATTTTACTCACATAGGAATGTAGGACATTCTTTCATTAGTTGGTAAATTACTAAATTTAAAATAATCTTTGCTGCTTGTTAAATAAATTGAAGAGGTTCTTCTTTCCAGAGGCATCTGCTGACACAACAGACTGGATGCTCAGTCAAATGCATGGGTCACCTACTCACCTCTGCACTCACCAGATTAACATATGAATGGATTATCAAAATAACAGATGGAGTAAGGTCCAGCTAGTCCCAACAGCTAGGCAGGTAACCAGGTAACATATCACTTTGTGGGAGATGCATACATGCCAAGCTACCAGATCCCTGCAAAAGGTGAGCTGAAGCTACAGAAGAGGTATTTCACTAGTTATTTTTAGAAGAACAGAAAACTTCTTGAAGACAATGGAGGAAGATTATTGTATCAAGAAGAGACAGATCCCTGTGTTATGAAAGAGAAATATGGAGGTAACAGAATAAGAAGGGTCCTGGGCTCTACCAGTTTCTGACCTGAGACCCTGACTCATGAGGAAAAATGTACAAGGAAGCTATTATTGTCTATGTGTCACAGCTATAAATGGACATCTCTCTAAAGAAAAGCAAAAATTGATGTTTTTTCATGGTAAACAGGTTTTGGAATGTGATGATGGTATTTACATTCAGTATCCTGCCTCTGAGAAAGAAATCTCTATCCTGAAGTACCCACAAGTTAAAAATAGAAGTAGCCCTTGAACTCATGAGCTGAAATAGCAATACTTTATGGGATATGAAGCTCTCACTGCCATTAACATGGCAACAGCAGAAGGCCAGTTCTGCCTGCACTGTTATAAGGTCATTTGCTCTTGTGAGGAAACCTAGACCAGGGACTGGGAATGGCAGCTTCTAAAGGATCAGTGCTGTGAGTGGAACAAGGACAGTACTTTGTTATGATGAGTTGGGCTAGTCACCATTTTGAGACCCAAGAACCACAGGTGAAGAAGGACCAGCAGAGAACACTGGATGGTTTTTGGAAGATGAGATTCAAGGATCCTACAATACTGACAAAATTTTCTTGAGAACAAGCTGTTAATTTATGGAATTAGTCTCTCCAGTGATATAACCTATTATCCCTAAACCTGACAGTGATGATTTCAGACTTCTAACTGAACACATTACTCAAATGAAAATTGGATTAATTCTAATCAAACTCTGTAGTAATGTTTGCATCTTTTCGGACTGGATTGCATGGTCACATTCATAAATTGGTACACATAAGCGAAACATAGGCACAGTATCATCTGGGGGCTGTTGAGGGGCCAACTGAAATCTGTTGATAGATTTTGGTCTGTTCCTCAAAGTTGCTATATAACTAGTTTAAAAACATACAATAAATGAAGGAAAAATAATAGTATACTTTGAATGTACAGCTGAGTGTTACTGGTCTTTAATACTAATTGCATTAAGTATTCTCTGTGTGCCCAAAACACTAAGACAAACAAAACTTGCAGTTTCATAAGGTTAAATAAGAAAAAACAACACACACCCGCGCACAACACCAACACCCGCGCACAACACCAACACCCGCGCACAACACCAACACCCGCGCACAACACCAA
>JANHFX010008140.1:0-19951 GCA_027560015.1 Chloroceryle amazona
GATATGCCTCACACGTAGCCCAGAGCGATGCCGTGGAGGCCTGGACCATTATTTCCTCCTGCACTTTCCAGGGTCCTGTGTGGTACATAAGGCGGTGATGAGACCCAGATGGGAGATGGCAAAGCTCTCTTTAATGACTGCTGATGTTTTCTTGTGTGTAGCCTAATAGAGGCAGACAGTAAAGATTCTTATCTTACTATGGGAAGCCTGACAGCACGGTATTTGTCTTGATGTTGAGGTTATTTTGATATAGACTCTAACAACACACTCCAAAGTGACTCAGATTCATATGGGGTTTACTTCTGCCCGTATGCTGGTACATTTTGGTTATACAGGTAAGTCCCGTGCACATTTTTAATGTAAAACAATCCTTTATAACAGTAAGAAAGCTTTCAAATCTAAATATGTGAAATCTTTGCATATAGGATTAAAAAAATCTATATTCATTGTGGAGAGAAAAAAAAAAAAGAGGGAAAGATTACAAAAGACCAAAAGCTCTAGGGTTCAAGCTAATTTTTCATCTTCTCCGTGGGGAAAAACACTGGTAAATGTTAAGAAACACCCTTCAAGAACCTTTAATTTGTTTTTCACTCTCCACAATATAGATTTTTCTCCTTCCCATTTAAGTTAAAAAAAAAAAAAAAAAGAAAAAAAATCCTGTGGGTTTGTAGAGTTATTTGAGAAAATATATATATATATTTGTATATTATTACATGCTTTCTAACGTAGCTTTGATTATGCTGTCAGACCAGCCTGGGCAGAATTTGATTTGTAGCCAGGTCCACTAACTTTCATTATCTTCTCAGGAGGTATTTGTTCCTCTAGATCACACATAGCAATTGCAGGCTCAGGTCCTTGTTCCAAAAACTTGGTTTCATTGCGGTCAGTGACAGAGTCACTCCTGACCCAGCATGGGTCAAGATGTTGCCATAAATATCCAGTCTTTTGAAGTTGCTGGGAACAGGATTAGGTCACTGTATTTTTGTTGTAACCTGCAATGTTGCAGTTCTGCAATTGGTTTTGCTGCTGACCTGCTGTTGAGTTCAAGTAGATACAAGTGGATCCAGGCCTTTTTATCAGCAAAAGGCAGAAAAAGAGTTAGAACTAGAGCTTAACCCTATGTTTTAGCTAGTTCTAGATTGACAGGGGTGTGAATATGCTTTATAGGCATGCTCACACACACTCACACATATATAATGTATAGAAAACCACATAAATATGTGTGTGTTTGTATGTGCATGTATAAGCAACCACATAATACAGAATTTTGTTAATAACACCAGGGATTTAAGTAGATGTATAATACTCTGCCTTTTCTAAAGTGATCATTTCATACACATTAGTCAGGTAGCATTTAAAGGATTCTAAAAGGAGGTTGAAGTGAGGTGGGGGGTTGGTGTCTTTTCCCAAGGCACAAGTGACAGGACAAGAGGAAATGGCCTCAGGTTGCACCAGGTGAGGTTTAGGTTGGAGCTGAGGAACAATTTCTTCCCCAAAAGGATTGTCCAGGGCTGTCTCAGGTTTTTCCAGGGTTGTATTGGAGTCCCCGTGACCCCTGGAGGGGTTTCCAAGCTGTGGAGCTGTGGTGCTGAGGGGCAGGGGTCAGTGGTGCCCTGGCAGTGCTGGGGGAAGGGTTGGACTTGATGATCTGAAAGTCTTTCCTTACAAAAACAATCTCTGATTCTACGACTGAATCAGGAAAGTAAATCTTTTAGCCTACATTTTACAGATGGGAAAACAGAGGCAAATCAAGGAAAGAGGCTGATGACAGTGGCTTGTTGCCAGCCTTAGAGACGAGAAATGACCCATGGAACCGGGAGTGGTGGGACAGGGATTTCGAATGCTTCTTCACCCATCAATTGCTGATCGGTGCTGGTGATTCAAAGCACTCTGCTCCAACCATCTGTGTCTTGTATGCAGTCAGAAATTGCCATTCTTGTAGCATTCATCTGTAAAGCTTAAGTCGTTGTAGCAAGTGTGAAATTGAGTAGAAGTTATGGTGGACCTAAATAATAACAGAGTTTGCCTCCTGCCCCGAGTGAGATACGTGTATGTGGACAGGCCTGTTTACCTTTGCCTCTTGCCATCACCTACTCTCTGCTACAGGAGGACACGGATACGCCTGCAGAATGCTGTGGAGATTAAAATTGTATTTATTTCAATATCTAAGATCGAGCCTCGTTAAAAGAACTTCCTACATCATTTATCAAAGCAAGTCAGAAGGAGGTTCAGGGCAGACCACGGTAGCCAGCGAACTCCAATCTTAATGTTGTAACACCAGTTAATATAGTTTGTGTTATGCAATGTGCGATTTCATTTTAGCTCTACATGTCTTAAACACATGTGAAATGAAAATAAAATCATGTTTCCATTAAATGAGGTGCTTTTCTTTCAATTTACAGACCATCGACAAAGTCTTGGCCCCCACATTAATGAGTTCCACTTGGATATTTGGAAGCTGCCTTGAACTTGGCTTTGTTCTCCAGAACTTATCCACGCAAGTATTTGCAGGTGTGTGAGAAAATAAGCTATACATTTAAGGAGTTGTATGCTACGTTTATTATTCTCATTTATCCGTGTCCATATCTGGAAAGACATTCACCTCATAAATGCTATTGTGTCTGGGATGTTGAGTGGGAATTACACGGGGTGACAGTGGTCCCGTGCATGGGGCCAGCAGAAGATCTGTTGGCCACTTCTGAGCGTGATGTGGGGCGTGAGTAGCATTTAAGCAAGAGAAAAGGCTTCTGTTGGCATCCTGTCTGATTGCTTGCATTGGCTGGAGCTAGTTAGGAAGGCAAGACATACTTTAATTTCCAGTAGTGCAATCTTACAGCGTGACTATTAATATCACACATTGTCAAGAGCAGCAAAAAACACTGAAGAATGCAAAGTACAGCGGAGTATTGCGAAAGTTCACTACGTGATTGGAAAAAAGAAGATGTTATAAAGTCTGAGATGAACAAGTTAGGGCTGGATGTATGTTTCCCTTGATTTTCTAAGATACATTTTTGGATAGGTGGTTAGTTTTTGACTTGGCAATGCCATTTATATGACTACTCATTATGAATTTTATAGCGTGGGGTTTGTTGTTTTTTTTTTTTTTTGGAAGGACTTAAAAAGCACTGCTAAAACAAGAAAATAAACCTCGAGCAAGAGCTCAGTCTTCATGCCTGAAATTATGCCATCAGTGGCAAAACTATGGACTTTGAGATCGGTAGGATTTGACCCCTGGGCCTTGGAGCTGTGTTGGCAGGAAAGAATAAATAAATCCTGCAAAATGATATACGAACTTCATAATCTGTGCCTCACTTCTTAGACAGGCTATACAGTAAAATATCCTAAAAACCCAGTACTGGCTTTCTCCATCGAGCTAATTTGTAGTCAAGCCAGCTTAATACATGTTCTTAAACGTGCTGAATAAGCTGAGAAAGAGAAAACTATCAGCAGAGCATATTTTAATGGCTTGGACCAAAACTTTTCAATGTCAAAGTGCCTTGGATCAAACCCTAATAAGCTGATCAATTAGGCACCAGGTTTCTTCAAAATCTGGCCTTGCTTTACTCTTTGCATGAAATTTGCTGTAATGCCAAATTTTTAACTTCCAGAGCACAGGTCTTTCAGAGATGGAAAGTTGGTTTTTTTTTATTATAAAAAAAGTTACTGGAAAAATATATTTCCTCCCTCCCTGTGCCTGCAGAAAGATTAAGGGGGTTTGTTCTGATTAAAACTGAAGGTAAAATATGGAAAAATTTAGGCTAAACTGGCTTGGTTGAAAAAATTAAGTAGCTGACAAGGAGGTGATAACACCCCAAAGCATCTCAAACCATTCCTGCAACCTCCCCTACAAATAGTCTTGCTAAACTTGATTCTTTCCATCCAAGGCAGCTTATAGAAACCATTTTCCCAAGCAGCCTTTTTGTCTGC
Source organism: Chloroceryle amazona (assembly GCA_027560015.1). NCBI lineage: Eukaryota > Metazoa > Chordata > Aves > Coraciiformes > Cerylidae > Chloroceryle > Chloroceryle amazona. Next base: position 3,928 of record JANHFX010008140.1, read on the forward strand.
TGGTTTATCCATAGCCTCCCTGTACATAAACACTTTCTACTAGGTCAGCTCTTGGGGCCTTCCCACATTGAATTCCCTGCTGACAGGTGTCAGAAACTCTCCTGTCCTCACCACTGTCATAAATTTTGTGCATGCTGGTCAGAGGAGCTGTGAGATGAGAGCCCAGTCTGCTCCCTTTGGTCTTCTGGTGTCCTCTGCTAACGGAGCAGCAAGAGACCAGTTCATGTGGGCTTGTTTTATTCTGCCTTGTTTATAGACTCATAGAATTGTTTTGTTTGGAAGAGACTTTTAATATCATCAGGTCCAAGAGCTAACCCAGAGCTACTACGTCCACCACTGACCCCTGGCCCTCAGCACCACATCTCCACAGCTTGGAAACCCCTCCAGGGATCATGGGGTCTCCACCACTGCCCTGGGCAGCCTGGGACAGGGCTTTGCAACCATTTTGGGGAAGATGTTTTTCCTAAACATCCCTTGGAAATACTTGAGGCCATTTCCTCTTGTCGTGCTGCTTGTTCCTTGGGAGAAGAGCCTGATCCCACCTGGCTCCCACCTCCTGTCAGGGAGCTGTAGAGAAAAAGAATAACTTCATCATCTGCAAAACACATCCTTTATGGCAGAAAGAACTCAGAAACTCCGCAAGGAACTCAATCCAGCTGCTTGCAGGGATGCTTACACGGGTCCTGCTCTTGCAAAGCCAGTCCCAGCCACCAGAAGGAAGGTTTGGTGCAATTCCCATCTCAAGCTGTAAATGTTTCATGTGTTGTGCTAAAACTACACAAGTTTCTAGGACATATTTACTTCTTGAGGGGAGGTGGATGGTGGATGTGCTTGGTGGGTTGTTCTTGTTTCACAGCTACATATTTATGTTTGAAATCTTGTTTGAAACGTTACCTTCTCCTTCCTCCACATTCAATTTAAAACTCAGCCAGCTGGTGTAAGAAGGACAAGGAAGTAAATATATTAATATGACAAATTTGGGTTTATTTGGTTAATGTGTTTGTGATACCACCATGGTTTATGTGCTTTTTTTTTATATCCGTTTTCTATTTTTCCCTGTGTTCCACAGGACATTTGATACATTTGGAAAATCACACATCTTTCCAGAGTTTGAATATTACCAATTTTTCCCCTTGTTTAAGCTGTATTCTGCATGCTGTAGCATTTCCAGCTTCTCTGTTAGTGGTGCCTTTTCCTACCTTTCCATGATTCTTTTTTAACTATTAGATACATTTCCAGGTATTTTTTTCCTTAATTCACTTTGCACTACCAAGCTTTAGATTTTACCAGAATTCCATATTTATCCCATTGCTTCTTCTTGCCCTTTTGTCTATTATTTCTACCTGGTATAACTATACTTTTGCTGTGATTGTTGTAGGAACCAGGCAGGCCACCTATCAACTTCCAGTTGCCCGCAGGAGAGCAGTTTCTCCAGAGGCAATATATGGAAGAGCAGCTGCCAAGCCTGGGAGTCCAGGGGCTTTTGCTGCACCTCTGAGTGCTGGAAACCTTCAAGGCAGGAGAAACATCAGGTCTGCACCGAGAGGGGGAATTGCTACCCACAAAACAACAGGAGCAGCCTTTAAATGTGCTGCAGTCTCCAGCACCGCAAGCCATGAGCAGGTCGATACGGGACTTTTCATCCTGGGAAGGTTTTGCTCATAACTAGTTTTTTGAGTGATGCTGTTATTCAGACAGGCATTGATTCAGCAAAACCCTTGACCTTTGGTACTCACAGGGTCAGAATTGACGACCATTGTGACTCTTCCTGGTGCTACAAACCTATGAAATGGCATCTCCCGCTGGAAAATCCTGTTTCGGAAAGCATGTGATGCTTTTTCTTCATGCCAAGAAGGTTCCTCCCTCCCCTCAGACCATGCAGCATGCCCCATGTCCCAACTAGTGCAACTTGGTATGAAATTCTGTGAGTGCACCTTGATGAAATTTTGAGCTAGAATTTAAATAGAAGAATGAAAATGATGGGTTTTGGGAGCCAACCTGCTCATACTGAATGACTTGGGTCAGTGCTTGAGACACATGGTGTAGCATGAGGTGACTAAGTTCAAGGCCAGTAAGTATGCCAGGAATAGCACCTCAAATACTGGGTTCACTTGTGGGCCCCTCACTCCCAGCAGGACATGGAGGGGCAGGAGTGTGTCCAGAGAAGGGCAATGGAACAAGCGACAAGACAAGAGGAACCGACATCATGTGGTTCCAGGGGATGTTTAGGTTGGAGCTGAGGAACAATTTCTTCCCCTTGAGGGTTGCCCAGGGCTGTCTCAGGCTGCCCAGGGCAGGGGGGGAGTCCCCGTGACCCCTGGAGGGGTTTCAATGGCATGGAGCTGTGGTGCTGAGGGCCATGGGTCAGTGGTGCCCTGGCAGTGCTGGGTCAATGGTTGGACTTCATGATCTTAAAGGTCTCTTCCAACCAAAATGATTCTGTGATTCTATGAACATTCCCTCATTAGTTGCCCAGTTTAAATGCTGCAGACCAACCATCTGACAAAGCACTTGGGCAGGAGCAGCATCCCAGCTCTGTCGTGTGACAACTGGAGATTTTCTGGCATTCATCTTTTTTATTCAGTTGGCCACTTTCTTTTTTTTTTTTTCCCCCAGAAGCAAAACTGGCCCCCAGACAAATCCATCGCAGTGTACATTACAAAGCCAGGAACATTAAAAAGAGCAAAAGGAAAGCCAAATTGCTTGCAGAAATGAAGATTGCTTGGTGTTTTGCCATGGGAAGGCAGAGCTCCCCATGCTGCAAGTGATTCTTGGTTTAAGGACAAACAGTGCAAAGATTGCCAGAAATAAGATTGTCGGCAGAAATTTGTATTTTATGATTTTTTAATATTATATATATATTTTTTTTTTAAAATAGTGCTAATTGTAATAGCTGCATCCCTCAAAGGTGGAGAAAGGGCTGGTAAGTCAGTGAACTTTGGAAGCCTGACAGCAATTCTCCTGACAATGGCACAGCAGGTCCACAGTGGCAAAGCCTAATTGACAAAGATCAAAATCTAATTTGGATAACACCAGGAGCCAAGGGGGTCATGCTCCAAATAGTGCTTGAGCCACAACCAGATGTGTTTGTCATTTCACAGGGAGAATGCAAAAAAGATCATTTCGGGTCCCCAAATGAGGAAGATGCCAATAATATTTGAGAAGCGTACGCAGGAAGAAGGTTTGCTCCTGAGGGTGCAATTACCATGGCTGTGATGTGAAATGATAAAAAATATTAAGTAGATTTTAATGGTGTAACAAAGGGTGGCCCTGCACTGGGCATGAATGGGAAAGGAAGATCCTTTGGGCACCTAGATGAAAAATAATACAACCATAGCTATTAGCAGAGCTTTCCATGCTCGTGTCTATCCCATGCGTCACCAGGATGAGTATTTCCTTACCTGGAATATAGGTCGCTTTTCCTCATAAGACATGGGCATCTCATTGTTATTATTATCTATTAATTCCTTGAAAGGAACGAGCGTAGCCGGGTTGATGGCTTGAAAATGGAAAAAATAAAAATCATGACATTATTTCCCCCTGGTTTCTGGGGTAATAGGCCCTGGGCAGGGTGTTTTGACAAGCGTGCCCTGGAGCTGGTCTGACTCCCACACACCAAGTTAGGATGAGTGAGGAAATCAAAGGCTGACATCCACTTCCTGAAGTCTTTTTGCATGTATTTGAAGGGCTTTCTGCAATAAGTAAGTAAGTCCATCTAAATAAGATAACAGGAAATCCTATAGGATTCCTTTTTATGCTCAATGTCATTTTCTGGAAATAAAAAGACATTTTTAGGTAAATCTTGCAGCCCTCTTTATACTTTCTAAGGAGAGAACATCATCTCTGACTTGTCCAGCTACTGTCTTGCAGCTTCTGTGTGATTTTACTCCCTCCTCACCTCTATTTGTGATTTGGATTTCACTTTTCCATTTATAATTTTCAACTCACAGTAGAAGATAAATAATTTCACAGACCTTCCTCTGTGCAGGGACTGGATTCACATGTGTGGTGCAACTCCGTGAAGGCACTAGGCAGTTCCTGACCTTGAGGACTGTGGTTTGCGTAGCGGGTGCAGAATGTATGATAAGAAGAAGCTTTTACAGAAGAGATTTTCCTGAAAAAAAAGGAAAATTCTTTCATAATGGACAGGGAGGAGGGCGGCACTCAGAGGAAAACTGGGACTGAGCTGCGTGGTAACCTGGGCTCAGGGGTGGTGATCTGTTTGTTTTCCATTTTGAGCTTATGAAAGGATTGAGCGAGATTTCCAAAGCTCTCGGGTGACTTAGGAGCACAAGGTCCATTGACTCGGCTTTTCAAACACAGAAATGAGTTCAAAGCCCCAAACCTTGGTGCGTTTGTGCTCCTAAGCAACTTCTGGCTCTTTAGAAAACAAAATTCCCATCCGAATGCTTTATAGAAAAAGATAAATACTAATAATATACATTAAAGCAAAGAGGTTCATGCGCCTGCTTTGGCAGCACGAAACTATTTAGGGGATAAATAAAAGGATAGTAATGAAATGGTTCCCGCCGCTGGCCGGCACTCTCGGTTTTGGTAACACTTCAGTGTTGCAGTGATTTGGCAAAGCTCTTGTAATCGGTCCAACGATGCTTCAGCGGAGCCTTTAGAGCACGAGCAATCTGCACAGCGCGTTCATTTGGCACCTTTAGCAGCCCAGGTCTAGCTCAACGCAGAGGTAGCATAAAGACTTCTTCTACTTACTGTTCCCGGTCAGAGGTTAAAGTCATTGCCAGGCGGTGTTGAAATGATGGCAGGAGAGCTGCTGGTGCACCAGCTGATCCAAGGGACAGCCTTTCTCTGTGCTGACCGACACCAACATTAAATAAAAGGGAAGAAAAGCAGAGGTTTAGCTCGATTATTTTGCAAGCTCTGCATTTCTGAGGTTATTTTCATGCTAGTTTCTCATGAGCTGGAGGGTGATGGTCTGGGCGGCACAGGTTAGTGAGAGCTGGGAGGTGGGTTCTCAGCGTGACCCACTGTTTGTCGTGCTTGTCAGGGTACTGGTGAGACTCGAAAGATTCTTTTCATGACAGAAAAATGAATGATTTTTATATTCTCAGAGGTGAAATCAAACCAATCCCATTAATTTCAATTAAAATGTTACCTGTCTCAAGCTATCTCTTTTTTCAACCTCAAAGACTGTTTAGGGATGGGAAAAATGAAATATTAATGCATTCTATAAATAATATGTGTGAGGTCCGTGGGGACACAGAACCCCCACATCATTAGTTAAATTGATCTTCCTCCTAGAATTTGCAGGAAATCGGGGGGTTTTGTGGCTTTAGTTTTCAGGAAAAGCGATCAAACCTGGGTCTGAACCACCACGGATCCGACACAGAGCTGAGGCTTCTCGTGCTGTTCCTGATTTATGGTCATTTTACACGTCGTCTCATGTCAGAAGTTTCGGGAGAGGCTCTGGTCAACCTTAATCACGCAGTGAATTCTGGTTTTGTGTGTAAGGGATCTCAAGATTGTGACCTTTAATAGGAAATAAGTACCGAGGCACAAACTGCTTCCACCGTGGCTAATTGCCCGCGTGTCACGATTATAACGTGCTCTCTGTGTTCCCTTCCTCAGTGCTCCAAAGACAACCTTCCTATTGAATTCTTATTGACATTTTTCAACACACTATTACACGATGTGAGTGGCTTCTAACAAAGCAGGAGCTTCACCTGATTTCTGCAGGAGTCGTCGGGGGTACCTCAGCCTGGTTCAGCTCCCTCTTGAAAATAAAGCACAGTGTGGTTCCTTCCTCCTTCCCCTAAAAGCAGCAGAGGAGCTGCTAATTCTAGCTATCATCTTCCTTTTTTTTTTTTTTTTGTAATAACATAAAGTCACTGCATGAGCAACCAGCAATGTTTATTAATAGAGATCTCCAATTTTGGAGTCTTTGGTAAATTGAGAACATACTGAGAAAGAATCTTATCGCTCGAATTGTAGGAAATCCATTTCCAAGTTGTCTGTTTTTCATCAAATTAAAATTAGTTTCATGGGAATATGAGAAGGTTTTTATAATTAGATAATGGAAATTTGCCTAGGTTATCTTTCACTTATTTGGATGTAACATAAATAACAAGAACGTCACATCATGCCAGTGTTTGCTCATCTAACTCAGCACAAATCCCGGGTCAAGTAAAAAAAGATCTGAAAACATTTTAGTGCTTGTTGCTTAGAGACCATTTTTAACCACGGGAAGGATCTCACCCAAATCCACAGCTGCACAGTGAAAAATCCAGAAAATTGTGAATAGTTGCAAACCTCTCTCAAAGACTTTGCTCAGGTAAAACGTTCCCAAGAGTTATCCATTAAGTGATTGAGAGTGATGTTCCCTTTCCTGGCTGGTACAGAAAGGGGATGGGGAATTATTTGGATGTCTTTCTCCTTTTTGATTAAATCCAGTCAGAAATAAGTAACTCTTGCTTTTTAAATCTGTTTTCTTTTGAGCATTATGATCATCTCTGCCATCCCCCCCTCTCTGTGCCTCTATTGATTATTGAACCTGGATGGTTTAGGTGAAAATCTGTGAGGTTTGGAGACTGTCCCATGGCTAGGAGGTCCCAGCAATGCCTCGGTGTGGCAGTGGCAATGGTAGGAGCTGTTGTCAGCCCTCCCACTGCAACCATCATAAATCCCCCAAAGGATTTATGTCAACTAGTGCTGCCACAAACTATTTTCCCTCCAAACTGCAAAGTCAGGGAGCTGGAAACCAGTTCAATGACAAAGGGTACGAAAGGGAGAGCAGGTGACAGAGAACCAAAATAGGGCTTTCAAGTACAGTTTTGGTTTTTACCCGATTAATAACGAAGAGATGAAGAGCTAAGTTCTGCTGTTAGGGAGGCACAGGGACATTTGATCCACTTATTTTTAAGCAGTGGCAAAACTGAGGCAGGGAGGAGGAAAGTGTGGTGGGTGTCGTCATCCACCCCCCTTTTTTCTTTCTCCAGGTGACAGAGCAGAGGCTGGTGTGCATAGTGGGTCTCCTGGCTTGGCTTCCTCTGCGCTCCCAGCTAACACATCTATTGATGGGTCTGAAATGCCTCTTTCCATTTCCCTGCAGAACAAGGTCTGTACTAATCTTCTCACAGGAATTTAAACACAGTCTCAGCCTTATTTGGGCTGATATTATCCAAAACAATACGAGAGGAGACTCCAGTCTCCACAGATAGCTCTGGAGATTTCTGGCAGGGGAATTGTCCTAGATATCTTTTATCAGAAGTTCAAATGTCAATTAAAACCAGGCAAAGATCATGTAACCTCAGGTGAACCCTCAGTCAAATCATATTTTTGTCACGGGGTGTGTTGGAAAAGAGAGTTTTGTGATCATTTGCACAGTGTGAATGAAGAAAAAGATACCATCTTAGACTGATCTTTTTGAGTAAGATGTGTGATTTAGGCAATAGCACCGCTGGTGAAGGAGTTGCTCACAGTATGGTGTGGTGTAATAAAGAGAAAGCATGACAACCTATCTCTTCCAGACAACTGCAATGTCATATCCCAACCAGCACAACCATTTTCCTCCTCAAGTATTAAAAAGTATGCTTTTCTTGGTATGCCATTCGTCTCATGCATGAAATCAAAAAGCACTTACAAACAAATGTCCAGCTGGGTAAGATATCATGAGTGCATTTGCTGATGCTTCCACCAGGCATTAGTCCTCGGATGTCATTTGTGGGACTATTTCTTTCCAGGTGCACTAGTTTCACTGCCTGAAAACTAGGAAATATCCCCCAGTCATCCCATACCACTGCTGTAGGAAGTCTTCCTTCCTGCAAAAGGGTTGCAAGCTGGAACTTGTATTGGGGATCTTGCAGATTCCAACCAACCTGTTACGCTCTTTGAATACATTGGGAATATTCTGCATCAGTGACTGAAGAGGTGCTAAAATTAAAGAAACTCAGGGAAAGGGCATGTCCTGCATCATCATTCTCAGAGATGGAAATAAATGTGTGTAACCTGTTTTTAGGTGGTATTCAAAGCCTGTCTATTCATGCTGATAAGACTGAAGAGCATTCTCACGAGTTTTGCATCCCGGGAGCTGTCATTTCTTTTTGATCCCTATGTAAACTGTCAGGCTTTTATATATTAACCGCTGATTGGTTTTGTCTTCCTTTAAGAAATGCAATCCCTGCAAACACACCATCTCTCTGTGCCTACCCTGCAACGTGCAAGGAGGCTTCTTGGCAAACCAGCACATGGAGAATGCAAACCTGTGTTGCTGCACTGCTAGAAGCAGCTCGGGCATAGTCTTCTCATCTTCCCCTTGGTGAATCTCCAAAATTAAAACATTCTGTATGCTTCTCATTCTCCCCCATGTTCTATTTACTTATTTTTTTTCCTCCTTGCCCTAAATTCTGCTTTCCTACCCCCTGGACACAGGATTGGTGAGAGCACTGTGAAATTAGTGCCTACAGGCAAAGAATTTCCCAACCTATGCCTGAGTGATGCTCCTCATGAGCCCCAATCAGGAGCCCAGCACTGCATGGCTCGGGCTGGAGTGGGAAGGGGAACTGGTGGCAGTTGCTGAATCGTGCCTGACATCTAATTATGTCCTAGTCCTTGGCAACAGCTCGAAGATAACCTACCTCTTGCCAATCAGCCTGGAAAACGGCTGCTTTGCTCCTTGATGCCTTTAGAGGCTTCCACAGCATTTCACTCCCTTTGCATGGTTTTGCTGCCAGGTACACAGTGATCATTTTGAAGGAAAAACCCCTTTGGGGTGGTGGGAATGTGGCTACGTTCAGCTCGTATGTCTGTTTTGTGGCTTCCCAAGTTCTCTCTGGGAGAGCAGGAGGAGAATGGTCTGCAAGAACTGCAGAAAGTTGCATTTCTGGCCTTATAATTCAGCTGTCACCTCTCAAGCAAATACAATTACCTGCTCCCTAATTAGCACAAGTGTAGCTGTGATTGTGTGAGTCACTGGGAAGTTCCATTCTATCATTTACCCCAGAATAGTTCTATAGTTTCATAAATGTTTTCCCTACAGAGCAAACCTTGAATTTACAATGAAGGTCGTATCCCTCCTGCTCCTGAAGAAGGCACAAAGGAGATGGGGAGCAGGGTGGAGACTGCTGCTGGCTGCTGCCTGGGATGGCTTTCCAGGGGTTGGTCACCAAAGCATCTGGCAAATAACCAGGTAAAAGAGGAATATGTGGAAAACAAGAAATGATATAAGGAATAAAAATCTCATTATCTAAAAATGAAGAAACATGGGATGAAATTGCAGTGTGAGCTTCCAAAAAATACTTTTTATTTTTTTTAAATAATTTTGTTCACCCCAGGTAGATTACTTCTGGAATTTTATTGCTTTATGAATTTATTCTCACAGGCAGAATTCTTACTGTTCTTACGGGCAATCTTTCTTACTGTTCTTCTTTCTGTTCTTCCAGGCAAACTTTTGTACACACTAGCAACCAATCCTAAGCCAGGCTAACATGTTACCACACTAAAATAACAATGAAACAAAGAAAGAAAATCCACATTTAAAGTCTAACATTAGGTAAGTGTTATGGGCTTAGAGAAAATTTTATTAATGTCAGATTTTTTTTTCCACAACTGCTATTTTCAAGGGTTTTGTGTAGACTGTGAGGCTGGTGCAGGGGTACAGTTGGTACTTCCTAATGTGCAAGTGTTTTGTGAATTTATTATTTTGGATTCCTCCTCCCTGTGTGGCTGATGCTCATTTAGGTGCTGAGTTTTGTGCTGTGCCCTGCATTAATTCCCCCAGGGGAGATAAAACCCAGTAAAGCCAGCAGACCTGATGTTTTTTTGTGCCCAAACTGATGTTGTCCACTCTCTGAGCAGAGGGGTAGGACTTGTTCATTACCCTGATTGACTAGGAATGGCTGGGAGCTTGAACCAGCACCTGCCTTAATTAGGGGTAATAAGTCTTTAATCAGAGTAAACAAACCCAGGTATGGAAGTGGTGGAACCCAACAGCTCTTGTCACCAGGGAGACTTCTGAATGCAAGAGGTAAAGGAGGAAGAAGTTATATTCTTGCTTCTTTTGGTACTTCAAAAGGAAAGATAGTATTTTAGTAGAAAAAAAAAACATTTGTTTTCCCCCAAAGTTAAGTTTTGGTTTGTGGATTTAACATTTGGTGGACAATATTAAGATCAGCTTTTTGTTTCTGTAGGAATCAATGAGGACTGCTGCAGTTGTGTGTTGGATTTCAAGTCTGCTTCCTGTAAGTTTTTTTCATTTTGTTTTGGTTTTTTTTTTCATCTTGAAGCTGTTTTGGGCACCCTGTAACACATTAAGCAGGAGAATTTTGTTTCCAATCCTGATAGCTCCTCTCTCTTCCCATGTTTACAGCTATGAAGTAATTTTCAGTGTTTTGTGCATAATTTTAAGATTGGTTTGGTTAGTTGTGCTGTGAAATTTCCAGGTTACTATTTTATGTGCTCGGGAGTAAAATCTAAAGTAGATTTCTGACTGAAGCGAGGGAAGAATTCACCAAGGAAGGTGGTGAAGAACAGCCAGCATGTTTTGTGTACACTTCTAGGGAGAAATGTCCTTCTGGAATCCACCCTGGTTGGATTTTTTGGGGGCTCAGAGCTGTCCCCCTGCTTAAAACTTAAGTTGTTTTGCAAGTGGTTTATACATTTTAAGCTTAACTTGGACAAGTGTACTGACAGTTATGGAAAGCTCGTGGTGGTTCGTGTTCTCAGTTGGATGAACAAAGGAAAGACCAGAGTGTTTTTAAGTTATGTGGTTAGCAAAGAGGGGAAACTAAGTCACAAGTTACCCAGTCGCTAAGAGAGAGCTGTGTATTATTTAGTAGCTGTACAGGATCATTACTGTATCACTCTTTGCAGAACAAATTTATCATTCCAGAGATACAGAGAGACAGCTTTAAAAAAGGGAACTCATAAAGAAAAGGAAATAGTGTGTAGCACGTATACAAAAAACATTTGACACGTGCCATCTGAGCTGTTCCTATTTCTCTTCCTGGTGTGTTTTCACGGCTGGAGAAAGCAGTGAAAGGCAGTGAAAGGGAGACACTACTTGAATAGATCTAATTATTAATAAATAACTGTTCTAATTAAAATATGTCATGTCATTCTGAGGCTCCTCTATTACATGAGCTCGACTACGTATGAATGCATAATGCCATAATATTTAAAATTCCGCTTTCCCAACTCGAAAATTTAAATGCTTGGCACTTAACTGCTTGATAAATCTCACTTTTCTGTCTGTGGTTCTTTATTTTTTTCCCCTCTTTCTCTTTTTTTTTCCCTGGGAATATTAAGTAGTCCTAATTGCTGACTGCACATTCCTCGACTGTTGGCAGTTTTCTGTTGTATCTGTAAGACATGATATGATTCCAGGTGTTGCTTTATCTTTGCATTCAAGTCAAAGATGTGGTGATCTACTTTTACTAACAGGAGAGCTCGGGAAGAGTTCTAAAGCCTCAGACACATCCATGAGATCAGGGTGGACTGGGACCTTTGTGTCTTGGCTGGTTGTGGACGTTGGCTTTGGAGCAGCAGTGATCTGTAATCCAGGTCATTGTTGGCTCCAACACATGCACTTTTTAGACAGAGTTTTCTGATTTTTATATATTTTTAGTAAACTCAGAAATTAAACCTATCTCTTTTTCATACCTTAGTGTAGTTCAGTCCCCTTGCTTTAGAAGATGAACTAATAATTTGCCTATGATAGCTTCTTAAAAGAGCTGACACTAAGGATCAAATGGGAGCTCCTGGCCTGTCTCCCAAGACTGCTGGCCAAGGGTGCAAACAGCTCTTGCAGTGTTTTTTATGACCTGAAAAATTAACAAACAAGTCATAGGGTAATGCAGTGCTAGTTGGTGGCATGGGCTTGCTGTGCACTCCCCATGTGCGGGTCCATGTGACAGCTCTGTGCAGTGAGGCTTCTTGGGGATGCCCAGGTTCATCTGATGTGGTCTCTTGGGTTCACATTGTGCTTTTTAAGTTTCCTCATAAATGCCTCGCTCTTTGCCCGACAGTGAGGAGACCAAACGCAAACACATCAGAAAGAGGTAAAAGCTGCAAAATGCATTTCCAGAAACACTCTTCCATTTGCATTTTGAATGGGGTCATCAGACTGGCTCAGCGTAAATTGAATTGAAAATAAAGGCTCTTGCTAAAAATGTTTTCCGTGTTTGCTGCGGAGGGGCAGGGAAAGAGGGTTGGAAAGGATTCAAGGTAAATCACAAAGCAATGTGGCCCCGACGCAGGGCGTGTAAACATGCAAAGATCACATAGGACCCCCCAAATGCATTGAGACAACTGTGGTTTCAGAGACAGCAAACTCGATGACAGAAATCTAAGCAAGATCTGAATTTCACGGGGAACAGCGGGATCCTGAGAGCAGCCATTTCCTTAAACATTTATTAAACCCCTTCCCTGCAGATGTAACATTTCCCATGTTTTTTTTCCTGCACTTCACAACACATCTCAGTGCTCACGGCATGAACTTTACCAGGACTGATATTTTTAGTGGATGACTGGAGGTGAGCCAGAAGGCAATGACTTCCCGGCATCTCCCCTGACGTCCCCCCAGCCAGGGACAGGCTGGCAGAGCTTGCTCTGAGCTCTCTTGTCATCAGGGTCTCACAAATTCATATAATCTTGGGAATTTTGTGAGTTGATAAGAGATTGAGAGGGGGGAAGAGGGAAAGGAAAGGCATAATTCTATCACTGGAGTCACCATCCCCGCACTGCGTACCGTTGTGTGCCACTAAAATTGCCTGAAGAATTAATGTTTGGTGATTTTTCCACCTACTATTCCAGATTAGCTGTGTTTTGCAATTCCAATTTCGAGGTGATTGTCTGGGATGTGCTTTTTACTTATTTAATCTGGGAAGCAACTTCTTGGCCCCAGACTGGCTAATTTAATCCTCAAAATTTGTGCTGGGTAATGTTGAGGCACAATCCCTCCAGATGGGATTTGGAAAGTCAGCAATTAGAGTTGGGATTTCAGCTCCTTGTCGATGCTGCTTCTGCAGTCAGGAGGGAGAAAGAGAGAAGCAGCTTTAGGCTGAGGTTTCTTCTCTTGCCGAGGATGCTCTGAATCTCCCCGTGGAGTGAGCCCTTTCCCCACCAACAATGAACGCCCCAAGATAAGTAGGAGAGTACAAGCCTTGTATACAGGAGAAGAAACTGGAGGACATAAATCCCTTGTTTCTGGTTCTTGAGGACAAGCTTCTTTACTGAGCAACTGCCAACTTTGGCATGATCTTTGTCTGTGTTGGTTTTTTGTTTGTTTCTCTTCTTGTGTTTATTTGGTTTGGGTTGTTTTTCTTTTTTTATTTGTTATTTTTTACTTGAATACTTGCAGACTGCAAACAAACTCAAAAATGCTTCCAAAAAATTAAATGCTAACAAAAAATTTAAGGGGAAAAAACTGCCAACAATAATTTATAGTCAAAAATAATTCAGGTTGAACCCCAAAACGGTTGTGTTTGTTGTTTTGCCTTTTTTTTTTTTTTTCTGAGTCTCTGTTCTTGTTGGAACCTGCTTTTAAGAATTTTTGCAACTATAGGGAGTAGTGATTTTCTTGCTTATCTGAAGGAATAAAAATCTCATTTAATTGCTAGTTTTTTCTAATCGCTGCTTCTGAAAGCTGAGGCTTCAAGACAATCTCCATCCCTAGTCAGATTTCCTAGAACATTATGAAAATTGGCAACTATTAAAATATTTTCAAATATTTTTCTTGCCAGTTTTTTCTTCCTCAGTTCTGCTTGTAGCCAGCAGCAGGGGACCTGTTGAGGAATAGCTGCTTCCTACATAAAATCTTCTTGAGCTCTGTTCAGAGCTGGTGCAAGCAAAAACAATTGCATTTGCTTTAGCAATTGTAAAAAAAACCCAACCCAAATATTGCTATAAGCCCCTAAAAGTACCTGGATTTTGCTTCTGTGTTGCTTAAATCTTCTATTTACCTGTTTTCCTTCATATTTAGGCATTTTTAAGTGTGTGTGTGTAAAAACGTCACTTTGCAATTGAAAGTTAGGAGGCTGAATTAAAACTAGAATGAAATATTTTAAAGTTTCTCATGAGGAACATTCATTCTGGACACTTTATAAGGAAATATGTTTATACTGGAAAATTTTGCTTTATATTTTTGAAAACTCCTCTGCCTTCAGCCTTTCCTTGCCTTCTCCTACTGCAAGGGCTGCAAATGTGAGATCAGGGCTGATGCCTCAGCCAAGGGAGCTTTGGGGACTGGCAGGGTGGGAAGGAGACCTGTGATGTAGACTCATAGAATGGTTTGGGTTGGAGGGGAGCTTTAAGGTCCAACCTCTTTCTCTATTTTTACTAAATTAAGGTGCTCAAAGACCCTTTGAACACCTCCAGGGGTGGGGAGTCCACAGCTTCCCTGGGCAACCTGTTCCAGTGTCTCACCACCCTCATCATTAAAAAAATTCCTTCCTTATATCCAATCTAAACCTATCCTCTTCCAGGTTAAAACCATTGCTCCTTGTCCTGTCGTTACAGATCTTGTTAAAAAATCTGTCTCTATCTTTCTTATAGAACCATAGAGTGGGTTTGGTTGGAAGAGACCTTGAAGATCACGTCCAACCATTAACCCAACACTGCCAGGGCACCACTAACCCATGTCCCTCAGCACCACATCTCCACAGTTTTGAAACCCCTCCAGGGATCACGGGGACTCCACCACTGCCCTGGGCAGCCTGGCACAGCCCTGGACAACCCTTGCAGGGAAGACATTTTTTCCTCAGGTCCAACCTAAACCTCTCTTGGTTCAGGCTGTTACCTCTTACCCTACCAAGTGCAAGGTATAAATCAGTCCTTGTTCCTTGCTGTGCAGGTGGCCTTGGTGGAAGGTGACAGAGTCCCATGCAGCACCACAGCCAGATGTACTGGGAATTGCCAGAAGCATTAAACCTGCCTAGAAATGGATGCTCTCTGGATGCACACACAGCAGGGACACACTCCTGAATGGAGACTGCAGTTCAAAACCTGGTGATATTACATTATTTTGAACTTTGTGTTCAAGATTTAGAATCCTATTGGAGGCTTCCTAGCAGTAGGTCTTTAATGGCCATGCTTCACCTTGTGTGCTTTTACCCACCTCTGAGGAATTCCAATCAGCTGAGCTGTGGATACAATTCCACCCAATACATGGGGAAAAAATCAGTTGAAACGATCACACGACAGCTCAAACAAGAATTCATCTTGGGAAACGTCAGTGTCTGGGTTGATGTGTGCTACACTAGCTAATCCATCCCAGGGTTTGCTAAAGGTAGCCTGAGAAAAATCAAGGTGAACAGTCAGCTGGAGGAGTTACGGGGCAATGATGAACATCTTCTCTTTCCCCAAATGCTTTGGCAGAGCTAGCAAGGTCTTAGTCTGCTTTGCAAGGCATAAAAGATGTTTCTCTCTCTCCTTTTCTTTAGGTTTGGTTTGTTTTTTTTTATTCTTCCAGCATCAAAAGTGTAATGAGGAGCAGAAGAGTTTAAATTTAGAGCATCTAGTGGCTGTTGCTACCTCTAAATTAGGTGTGCTGAGCGATGGGCATGCTGAAAATCTCGTGCTTAAAGGGGGAAGGGAAAGGAAACTAAAACAGTGGTGACAGGTTGGATTCAACCAGTTTGACTTGCTTGAAAAACAACATAAACTATATATTGCTTATGCTGTACTTCCAGGAGGCTTGTGGCTGGCAAAAGGCTGAAGAGGAAATAGTTATTCAGAAAAAATGAATATTTCTTCCATTCTTTTTGTCTTTATTTTTTCTGCCTTTTCTTTCTCAGCCATACCTTAGTGATGTACAGAACTGGTGTACACTCAACTATTTGGTACTGGCTGAAGCACTGATTTGATTACTTTTAATTTGATGTCATTTATCAGTGAATCAAAGACTGGTAGGGATTGGAAAGGACCTCTGGAGATCCACCTGCTCAACCACCCTGCTCCATCCAGCAGGGGCACCCAGAGCAGGGGGCCCAGCAGGGCAGGGTCCAGGCGGGTGGGGAATTTCTCAAGAAAAGGGGCCTCAACAACCTCCCTGGGCGCCTTG
>JANHFX010008140.1:20118-38820 GCA_027560015.1 Chloroceryle amazona
GCTCCATCCAGCAGGGGCACCCAGAGCAGGGGGCCCAGCAGCGCAGGGTCCAGGCGGGTTGGGAATCTCTCCAGAAAAGGAGACTCCACAACCTCCCTGGGCAGCCTGGCACAGGCTCCCACACCCTCACACCAAAGAAGTTTTTGCTAGTGTTCAGGTGGAACCTCTTGGGTTCCAGTCTGTGCCCAATGCCCCCTTATCTTGCCACTGGGCACCACTGGAAAGAGTCTGGCCCCATCCTCTTGACCCTTTATCTATTGAACATCATTGATAGCAGCCCCTCTCAGTCTTTTCTGCTCCAGCCTCTGGTCTCTCAGCCTTTCCTGGTCACAGAGATGCTTTGGGCAGTGCTTCCAGACATGTGTCTAAGTCACTGGAAAGATTATAGCTAATGCTGTAGTGTAGCCTGGTTTGTAAATGTTTTCTTTCTGTGTGTTTGTCTCTCTTGTGTTAATGCTTCACTTCCATTATATCAGTGCGTGGCTTCTGGGATAAAGAACGCCCCAGAATTAATGGCTAGTTACTGATTTCCAGGAGACACCATCCTGTCCACCTGCATTGCTGTCAGTTTTGAAAAAGCACTGTTTTTTTTCCACTGAAATCTAGGTTGGGATGTAGGTGAGGATGGGGACAAGTTCCTCCAAGTGTCCCTGTGCCATAGGGACTCAACCTCTGGGTGAAAAAGGTAATAGCTTGAAAGGCTGGTGTTTAAAAGCATCTTTTATGGCTTAATTGAAGAAATGTTGGTAAAAATGAAGGAGAGTTTTCCCTGCTGAGTGTGGGTGGTGTGTTGGGGTGAAGGTGCTTGTGTTTGTAAACAAGTAAATTAAATAAAACAAAGCAGAGTTTGGGTCAAACGAGTGATGCTGTAAAAAATGAGGCATTTTGGCCCCTTATTTATTTCTCTCTGTGAATCTAAACTCTTATAGCAAGTCAGGAGATGACTCTCTGAGGGGCTGATACCACCACAAGGATGCTGAAAACACATGAAGAATCTGAGTCTATCTTCTCTTTCTGACTTCTTCACCAACCACAGAGATTTTCATATAAAAAACAAAGAAAAAAACCCCAAAGTTACTGGAATTAAACAGATTAGAAAATGCAAATTCATGCAAGCAAAGCATAAAGGAAAAAAAGCACCCTCATTGAAAGGGGAGGGATGGCTCAAGGGTTTTAATTTTTTTATTATTATTAATTAAATAGAAATATTATTGAATTTTATTTCCATTCTTTGCAATGGGACAGTTGCTTCAGAGTTGGAGATTGTCTGGCATTCAGGCCAATGTGGTGCCTTGGAAGAATTTATTGTGAGAGGGTGGTTATTCCACCTTCATCTGCCTGTTGGGCTCAGTGAACTCCTTCAAACCCAGGTAGGCAGCTCTTGGTGGCCATGGGGTGGACACGTGGACTGGAAATACCTTTTTTCTGTTAGTTTTGGGCCATTCCACCTCTCCTTTCTCCCTGGAGATCTACTCCATTAAATTTTCCGGTTTGTCTAAAGGTTCTGAACAAAGGGAGATTTGTAGAAGATTTGTATGAGGCAGGGGCTCATATTTGGTCTGTATTTCAGAGAGCTAAAATAAAATGCTGAACCTATCGTGGATAAATCGCTGTGGGAGTTTTCCCTGGGTACCGGTGGCATATTTCTTTTGTGATCTTTCAGGAGGTTAAGGGTGAAGCTGGAGCTATATGAAGAACAATTTGTTTTCTCTTAACAGAGGCAAAGACAGTTGAAGCTGGTGAGCACAGCTTCTGGGTCTTTCGGTCATTTGTGTTTAAACCTCATCATGTGCCTGTCCTGATGCAGCCCTTGCTCAAGTCCCTTTTGCTGTTGGCTCGATGCCCTCATGCTTCCCACACTTGCCTTTCTCTGCAGATCAGTAAAACTTCTTAAAAACAGGGATTGCACAGGTGGTGAGAGGTGATGTTCATATGCTGAACATACACCCTTCATGATTTCACACTCTGAGCATAATGCAGGTGCATAAAAAGTGTGGGATAAATTAATTTGTCTGGACAAACTGGCCTTGAAAGGTCTGGAAGAAATTAATTTGTGCCATCATTCTGTCTTACAAATCTTTTATCCATGCATCCCAAGAACAGTCTTGGTTTATATTGATTTTAATTTTTTTTTCCCAAATGTGTAACACAATGGGCAGGAATTTGATCAGTGGAGATAGAGGTTGCCTTCCCAGCTTCATGTTGTAGATCATACAGGAAGATTTCCTTGGCTTTCTCTTGGTTTTGTTTTTACCTCATGGGTTTGGAGGAAAGGAAGCAGTGTGATCTTGCATGGCTTGGAAACGGGCGCTAAGAATCCTGTTAGTGATGAGGATGTGCTGCAACATCTGTCTGCAAACGCACGTCACTGAGCCCCTTCCCTCTGCAGGTAACTGGATGGCAATTTGCAGCTGGAGACCCAGGCCGTGCTTCCTCAGCTCGTGAGCTGGAGTTAGCAAAGCCATCGCCATCATCTCCTTTCTTGACCCACCTCAGAATGGGACAGCTGGGCAGGGCTGAAGGGGGGTAGTTGCACCATCAGGGTGAAGGCTCTGTCCTCAGGTGGGTTTCACCACCAGCTTCTCCCTAAAACTCCACCAAGCAAAAAAAATAATCTTTTAATATTGGGAAGGGGTGTGGGGGAGAGGAAATAATTAATTAGCATTCACTAGTTAACTGTAATAATATCACTTGGACACACGACCTGGAAATACAGTATCTGTGGCCCTGTGCCACACGATGTGATCTGTATGGCTGATGTCTTTCATGTGGCCGTGCATCCATTTGAGACCTGACAGTGACACTCAGTTTTTAAACATTTAATCACTGCCATTGTTTTACCAAAGGAGTTTTATAGCCTTGCTTAGCCAGCTAGTATCTCTCAGCAGTAGCTATTGATGGCAAAGATTTAGGTATTTAAAGAAAAAGAAAAAAGAGAAGAATTAAAATTCTGTAGCTGCATATTTTTTTTATGATTACATGTAACTCCTCGCTGTTGAAAGGGCTTAGAAAAAGTTCAACTGTCAACACCACAGAAGCATCCATATCAGTAATCAAATATACTCCATATTTTGCCAAGTATCCTGGGCTGTCACATCTGCCATCGCCACCTGTGATAATTTTCCTCCTCCTTTTGCACTAAATAATCAATTACAATATTCTGTTTTTTTCCACACATCCTCATTTATTACAACTGGCTCTAGCTGGTGACTTTTTTTTAATGCCAGTGAGGTGATGTGGGGGGGAATTTTGCCCCGTGCAGGGTTTTTGAACACAGGAATGTTCATCATGGAGCCTCATATACCCAACTTCATGGAGCTGCCCTCCCTTGGGTACGTCATTGACAACGGACAACCCTGCCTTACGTGGATTTACTGAACAAGCAGATCATAGAATCCTTTACCTTGGAGAAGACCTTAAAGATCACCAAGTCCAACATTAACCCAGCACTACCACGTCAGCACTAAACCACATCCCACAGCGTAAGGCTTTGCAGTTTTTTGTTGTAATCAGAATGGTGCCTCTTGGAGCAGTGGGTATGGATAATGTAAAATGAGCACATCTGCAGGATCCTCATTCCCAGTGATGATGGATGAGCCAAACAGGGACCCATATTGGCTTGTATGTCCCAGGTCTAGATTTGTGGCTGGCAGGTGGGAAAAGAAAAGAGGGGAAATGTTGTCTGGGTGGAAGCTGAACAAATTTAGTCAAGAATTGCTGAAAGACAGCAAATGGGGAAGACCACGATGCTACATTTCCTAGGTTCATTTAAGAAAACAACTGCACTTCAAAGACCAGGCAATGGAATATATCATTTATTAATTTTTTTTTAAGGAAAAGAAAATTCTGAGTATGTCAGATATCATGTTTATGATCATTATTATACATTAGATTTGAAAAGACCTGAACTATGGCAGCATCAGCTGGTCTTTATCCTCAACCCTTGCAGTACCCCTGCACGCCCCGCTTTACCTTGTGCGTTTGTGCCATAGGAGCTGTTAAACCATCCTTGTTTCCAGGGAGAAAAGTGAAAATGTCAACATCGGTGGCTTTTAAAGGCAGGAGCAGAGCAGAAAGGGCAGGGATGGGAGTGGAGCAGACATTTACACTCATGGGGTTTAGTACAGCCTGATCATAGGCTCCTCTTACATGAATATTTGAAAAATAGTGGTCTCTCTTAGATGCCATTAGTTGAGAGGTACTACTGGAAGTGTGCTTTGAGAGGAAATGACAGCCCTAGTCCAGCCTATAAGCGAGAGAAGGCTTTTCTTGTCCATTTGTGGGTATTTTACCCCAGTGATCTTTGGAAATTCAATTTCCAAACTCTCTGTCCTGTTTTCTCCCTTGCCCTTGCAGAGCAGCGTTGGCGTTCGTCAGCTCCTGCTGAAACACAAATGGAATATTCCTTGTGTGCTTGCAAAGCTGCACGACTTGTTGCTATAAAAGGGAATTTTAGTTTTGTTTTTGGTTCTGGTAAAATTCATAAGGGCATCTGTGTATTTCTTCTTGAAGATGGTAACTGAAGTGGTATAAAAACTGAGCATCCTGATAGATTTTTCTACGTAGAAAAACTATTCAGGAAATTACATTTTAAAAAGGGCAAACCTTAAAAATAATTTTAAAAAAAGTCCCAAAATCTGCCTTGGTTGAGCTTTTTAAAATATGACACATCCCCTAAATATGTCACATTTATTTTTATAATCTTATAAATAAAAAGCCGAGTGAGAAAATAATCTCATTGCTGTACTTGGGAGCACAGCCTCTGCCAGCAAAGGTCTCTGTAAATAACAGAGGTCAAAACTGCTTGAGATCCTTCCACCACCCCTCTGAAATGAAGAAATACATTTTTATCTGTACATTACATAAAACTTATGTAGGCATTCCCCCACGTACCGTAAATCCTACTGACTAGGGTAGGCCAAGCAGATTCCAGAATATTCATGGAGGAGGGGGGGGAATTTATCTGTTAAACCCCTTGGTTATTGTTCCTTAATGTTGACATACAGCTATATGTGCTTTAAGGTTAAGTATTTTGGCCTGGGAATTTTCTGACAAACGTTTTTTTCACTTCAAGGCTGCAGTATATTGAAATGGGATTTTTTTTTCTTTTCCTGAGAAGAGGACAGCTTTGAGAAATCCTCTTACTGAAGTAGATAGTTTTAATTGTCCAGAGGTTCTTTCTCTAGGTTTCAATAGAGTTTTGTGTTCAAAACAACTTTCTGTCTTTTTGTTTAATACTATTAATGTGTAAAGAAATTCAAAGAAATAGTCCTGGATAAAAAGAAATTAGAATTATTATTTTTTTTTTCCTTTTATAAACTCTTCCTCTCTTATTTTCTTAATTTCACAATGGCACAGCAAACGGTGCTACAGGGAAGGATTGTTCTCTGCTTCTCCAGCCTTTATTGTTATTTGTAAGACTTGGGAATTTCTCAGTTTATTCACTTGTTAACCAGAAAAACTATCCCTAAGTAGCTTTAGATGTGTTTCCATTTGTGGCGAGTTGCACACAGTTTTGATTTGAAGTTGGTTTTGTATTGTTCTGTTATTGGTTTTGGCCGTGGAACCCACCAAATTACCTGTTGCACCACTGAGTTTTCCTGCTTCTGTTGAATGACTTTGTGAAGTCCACCCAGAAATGTAGTGTCAGGATAAATCATGCTCCACTCCATGGTGTCACTCCTCACTGTACCTAAAACCCTCTCACTCCAGTGATTTTAGGAGGCAAGCATGAACAGTGTGGTTGCAACTGGGACAATTTAATTTGAATTGAGAAAAAGGCTTGTGGAAAAAAAAGTATTGTGATCGCTTCCTATCACCAGTGCCCTCGTGTAGCCATGCTTTTCATTTTAGATGCCCAGAGCATCCCTCACTATCACCAGAAGGGAAAGAGGAGCTGCTGCTCTCTAGTTTTCTCTTGAAAAAAATTGGTGTTCATGATAATATTTTGTGTACTCAAGATATGCATGCTGCCAGCCTGCGAGCAGTTGTGTAGGAGAGGATGGATGGATGGATGGATGGATGGATGGATGGATGGATGGGAGAGGCAGCACATCCCACTGAAATGCAGGCAGTGAAGGGTTTGTCTGGGGCACCTCTGAGCCCTATGGAGATGCAGCTTCTGGACACTTGTCCATACAGTTCACACTGGCTTAAATTGCAGTTGGTCTAATCAAGTTAAGTTAAAATGTGTTTAAAGTGCTAATGCACTGGGTCATTGAGTTTAACAATCTTCTCTCTACTATGTTTAATTATTGTACAAGCTGGTATTTAAGAGCACTGTTCGGGTGGAGGGATGTGATAATGCCTTCTTAGATGGTAATAAATGAAACAACCCAGTAATGGCCTGTGAGAGACTTTAGCAAAGAGGTTTTTAATGGTGGGAAGAGAGGCCAGCTGTGTGCATGTGTGGAGTGTGCACTGGGAGCTTGGTGGCGAGGTGTGATGTCAGGTCACAAGTACATGGCACTATTGCCTCTTGGACACTGATGCCCTTCAAGACTAGAAATACAGAGTCATGGAAACACAGAATTACTTTGCTTGGAAGAGACCTGTAGGGTCATCAAGTCCAACCATTAAGCCAGGACTGTCAAGTCCACCACTAACCCATGTCCCTCAGCACCACATCTCCACAGCTTGGAAACTCCTCCAGGGATCATGGGGACTCCACCCCTGCCCTGGGCAGCCTGGGACAGGACTTGACAACCCTTTTGGGGAAGAAATTGTTCCTCAGGACCAATCTAAACATTCCCTGGTGCAACTTGAGGCCGTTTCCTCTTGTCCTTTTGCTTCTTCCTTGGGAGAAGAGACCGACCCCCACCTGGCTTTGACCTCTCCTTTCATGGAGTTTTCAAGAGCCAGAAGGTTTCCCCTGAGCCTCCTTTTCTCCAGGCTGAACAAGCTCGGGTCCCTCAGCTGCTCCTCACCAGACTTGTGCTCTAGACCCTTCCTCAGCTTCATTGCCCGTTGCTGAAAAAATTCAAACCAAATTAGCACTACAAAAATATTATCGTGGCCTTCCCTGGTGCTTTGGCATTGCTTCTGTACAAAGCAGGATGGGATTGACCCCAGAGGCAGGAGAATAGGGATGCTTCACCTTGGGAAGAAAGGTGTATGGAGCTAATAAGATAAGGACCAGCAGGAGTCATCTCTGTCTTTCCCTTTGCCTGGTTGGTGTCAGTGGAACCGTTCCTCTTTTCTCTCTTGCTTCATATCCCTCTGATTTTTGAGAAAATCCTGCTCACCTACCTTGTTTCTTGGACAGAAGGGAAAGTGCTTTAACATGGTGGCACTGTGGGAAGAGGCTGAAAAGGGCTATGATGGGAAGTGTCAGATCTGGATTCTTTTGAAAGATAAGCTATTTCAGGTAACCAAGGAATTGGTGTTTCAGTGCTAGGGCATCTGAAGGACTCAGCTGTATTTTTTTTATCGTCTGCATTGGTTTTTTTTATTTTTTTTTTTACGTGGAGGTTTTGTATCCAATAAGCTTGGTGGTGATTGCTGCTCCAAAGTGTTTTGAAGTTTGTTTTAGTTTGTGTAAAGGGATTTGTAAGGGATTTCTGTTTTCTGGAATGACAATGATTTAGGCGAGGTCTGGCTTGGATGGTAGGAGCAGAAATGAAGTGCTTTGCCAAGGGGTGGGTGGCAGAAAGTGCATCTTTGTCAGCTTCTTCTTTGTACTTTCTATTTCTCACCCCATTCTGAGAAAGCTTAATCCTAATTTGTTCACCTTTAGGATCAGCTGATGACTGGCTTTACTCTGGGGCTGTTGGCCCTGGTGCAGATGGGGCACTCCACACAGCTCAGGGTGCTGGAGGGGGTGTCCTGGGTGATCCCCGACCAGCTGAGCCCTGCCTTGAGCAGCCAACTCTGCTCCGCTCATGGAGTGCGAGATGCTGTTTATCCCACCGAGTTCTTGTGGTTTTGTTTTAATTTTCCTATTCCACTGGGAAACGTGATACAATATATGTACGACACGAGCCTCTTTGTATTTCTAGATTAGAGCAATATCACAGGAACAAGAGGGGATCGATGCTTTCATGAGCAGGCTCCACGTCTTACAGAGGTACAAAGGTGAGGCCAAACAGTTTTAGTATAAACAGCTCTGTGCTCTCCTGAGATACCAGGCATGCCTGAAAAGCAAGATATTTTTTTTAACGCATAGTGTGAGGAGAGGCATTTAGAAATAAATAAATAAATTGCTCCACTCATGGCTTGGAAAATATTTGGTGAGGGTCTAGAGACAAGGGCGCAGCAAGAGCGTGGTTCTGGAAGTACTCTCCCAAAAACTCCACTTTCTCCCCTTTGCTGTCCTTCCTACCTGTAATTTTCTTCCTCTAGAAATTTCTTTTGGATTATTTCATCTTCCTCACCTTCGGTGTAACCACAGCAAGGCCAGTCTGGTGTGTTTTATGTTTTCAGTAGAATAAATCCATTCCTCTTCAGTGCCTTTTACTCAGTCTAAATCTTCAGCTTTTTCCCAGTCCTCCCCTCATCTCATTTAGAAATTCATTATCAATAGAGGTTGGTGACACGGAATCAATTTCTGGCTACGTACGCACGTGTGCTGCGGTGCGCGAGACCCTCCACGTGAACCCGTCTGCCTCTTCATAAATAAAGAAAGAAGAGGAAGAGGATGAGCGAGCTTGTATTTGACTAACGAGTAGAGATGCTGAAATCTTCTCTGAAAGACCTTTTTTTCCTGATTTTATTTTTTTTTTAAGCTTAAAATAAGTAACTCTCTGGGGCTGGTGTCTCCGGGAGGACACCCTGCATGTGGGGAGAGCATCCGGGTGCACGTGGTCCTGGCTGCTAGTTATCTTGAATTAAACAAATGATGCTAAAACATATGTCAATAGGCTTTTAAGTGAGCAGATTCTGTTGTGATTAATTAATCATACATTTTTTTCTCAGCTTCAAATGAACTTTTAAATGGAAAGTGTTTCCATTTTTTATTTTTTTATTTTTTTGGCTGTTTGTTTTTATACATCTGCATACAGCTTAGTTTGAACATGTTAATTATAATAAATAAAAAATAAGGGAAGCAGCAGGTGTTCTCTTATGTATTCTACAAAGAATCTTATTCTTTAAGTTTTACCAGATTATTTTATTCCTGCTGCTTCACGCTGTGGGTTTCACAACATAAATATTTTCTTTTACTCGCATGAGGCATTTATTTATTTATATATTTTATTTTCTGCCAATTTAAAGGCTGTCACGGTTTGTGGAGAAGAAAACACACTTGTAATGTCTCCTTACCAGTCCATGACTGATTCTACATGGACTCAGGAGTGAGTTTTAAATAAGTAGATTACCCCATAATATTCTGGGTAAGGTACAAAGGGAAGCGTGGATTTTTTCCCTCCCAATTTCACTTGCAGGGTCTGTGTTTGGGAGTATTATTTGATTAGGCTGTGTGGGTTTTTGTAGGAGAAGGGGTGATTTATGTGTTTCTGTGCTTCACAATTTTTGGTTTTGAGTCTGAAGGGCTCACTCTGCTGAGCTCTTGAAAATATGACTACAAAGGTGAGGGGCACTTTTATTATTATTATTATTTATTAGGGAAGCTTTCTCATGCTCTCCACAACTCCAGGAGCTGGGACATAGGGAGCAGCCATCGTGGCTGAGGGGTACAGTGAGGGTGGGGTTGGGTGGTGAAAGAAAGGCCCCTGTTTCTTGTCCATCACCTCCTGGGGAAGAGTTGTCCCTGGGTGGTACCTGAGAGCAAGCAGCAAAAATTCAACTCAAAGGCATAAAACAATTCCAGCCCCTAAGTCATTTATTGCACCTTGGGGAAGAGGGATCCCACATTTAGGTAGTTGGGTGGGAGGTTAGCTTATTGCCAGGCTTGTCTGGGGCTACTTGACTATGGGGAGTCACCTGCACAAAGTCTTCCCCCCACTTTTCTTTCCTTCTTTTCTTTTTTGATGTGTGTTTTATTAAAAAAAAAAAAATTAAAATCCACAAAGAAAATACTGCAGCCACCAGAATTAAAAAAGAAGAGTAGGCATCGACTTGAACTACATCCTGACTGAAATATCTCCTTTTTTTTTTTTATTAATTTTTTTTTTATTAAAAGCAAGCTTGGATGCAAGTGACTGGCATGGAAAACTAAAAAGCAACTTGAAAGTTTGTGAGAATTATTTTTGTGCGTTTCAAACGCAAAGCGAGGATTATAAACAGTATAAAAGCTTTACCACTTCAACGTTATCCATCAGAGGCCCCTCAGAATGCCCAGATGAATACGGGAGTGGACAAGGTTCTGGTTCCTTTCAGAGAGCTGCTTCGACCTTCTGGGTTTTTCCTCAGGCATTGATGTTTGGTGCATATGAAAGGATTTCTCCAGGGGTTTTTCCAAGGGTTTTGCGGGAAGTAAAGCAGATTGGGTGAAGTAAGAATACAGACTTAAGTTCTTTCTGTATTTTTGGTGGTAGAGAACTGACTTCTGCATTATCTCACAAACACATAGGAAACATAAAAAGGGGAAATTATGCAGAAAAACATAAATTATGTAGATGCTGGAAAGCCTATGCAAAACATGATATGTGCACATAATAGCATATTTCCCTAGGGTCTAATTGCATCCTTTGGGTACCTTTTGAAGCATCTGAATATTCAGAAGAAAGCAAATTTATTGTAATTTACAAAATATCACAAAAAATAAGGTTGATAAAATGATGTATGTTGTAACAGAAATTCACTCTTCAGTTGTTTCCTCAAAGTTGACCAAAGACTAAACTGGAATAAATTGGAGCAGCCATTAGGTGGGGGATCAGGCTGTTTCTCTCTTTTCCCCTTACAGCTCTGGTACTTTTCCAGACGTGTTTTTGGCAGGTCCTCAGCACCAGCCCTCGTGAGGAGAACCGCAGGGCTGCTGCGGTGGGTAATAAACGGCTCGTATGCCATTTATTTTCTTTTCGGTAGCTGAGATTTAGTCAGGGTAGAGAAGCCTCATGACAACCCCTTGGGGTGGCTCTAAGTGGACATGATGGGGGAAGTCCGATGTCAGAAGGGCTCATCATGATATCTGGTCTCCTACTGAAACTCCTCCCATGCCCCGCTGAGCAAATTGACAGCTATTTCTTTGCATGGAGAAACAGGTAATCTGCAGATAATCAAAATGCCCCTGGACCAATTACAGCTGCCCTCAGTGATCTCTTCCCCATTGGGATGAATATGTAAGCTTTTGGGAAACTTGTGATCAGTCACCAAAATCTAAATATATTCATCTGTCTTTGAAACAGCTTCGCCGCTTTGAACTCCGGAGTCAGGGGGTAAAATAAAACAATCAGAAATTCTTGCTGAGCCACATTCTAACATTTTTCCAGAGTCAGGAGGTTATCGTCGCTCTTCTTCTCTAACTGTTCCCTCATCAAAGGCAGAGTCAAATGCCCTAACCACCTCTCACTGGGCTCCCCTTCCAAGTCGCCAGGATTGTCATCAGACTCCTGAAGCAGTCGCTGGGGAATAGAAACTGTTCCTTTTGCAGTGCCTCGATTGGATGGAGACTGGAGTAATTACTTTTGATAACTGGTATCTATATATAGATGTTCATCTTTCAGGTCAGACGTACATAGGCGCTTGCTTTGGAGAACAAACACTTTTGAAGAGAGAGCTCTCTGTAGGTTGAAGAGTTTTCCTGGCAAAAGCTTGAGGAAGAGATTACATTTGCCATCGGTATTCATCGTCAGTGCATTGACCCATTGATGTGATGGGTTCTGAGCTTGGCACGAGAAAGAGCACCAGATTCTGCAGGGGTTTTACTGCTCGAACCAGAGCCCATCTTGCTCTGTTAGCAACAAAACTGATCTTTCTGTCAGCAAAAACTGGTCTGAGACTCAAATGTAGACAGTAGCAAAATGGTCGAGCTTCAGCCCATTACCTTTTGCAGAGCCAGTTCGATGGGAATATGGCTGCTGAGCTTAAAGAAGGGAAATCTGGGGCCCTCCATGGCAAACAGAAAGCACCAGGACTTGAACTTTCATCCTTGTTCAAAATCTACACACCCTGTGGAAAAAAACAAACAAGAGTCAGATGATGGCAGAGAAAAAGAATCTGTGTAAGCAAGTTATAGATTGGGAAGGTACCACAAAGTCAAGTAAGTTCTCAACACGTTACTTGATATCATCTTTAACAAGTTTTCCTCCTCCTGTGGTTACTCAGACCATGGGAAGGGCTGTGGTTTTTATTCCTCTGATAGGTCCTGAAAGAATGTTGGTCCTGGGAGCTCTTGGAGGGGGTCACGGGGATTTGCCATCTCAGTTGTCTTGCCTTCCTGAAGAGATCAGTGAGTGGAGGATCAGTGTCAGGAGGATGGGATCAGTCTTTTCTCAGTGGTGCTCAGTGACAGGACAAGATGTAATGGGCACAAACTTGAGCATAGGAATCTCCATCTAGATGTGAGGAAGAACTTTGAGGGTGATGGATCACTGGCCCAGGCTGCCCAGAGAGGTGGTGGAGTCTCTGTCTCTGCCAACTTTCAAAACCCACCTGAATGTGCTTCTGCGCAACCTTCTCTAGGTGACCCTGCTCTGGCAGGAGGGCTGGACTTGATGATCTCCAGAGGTTCCTTCCAACTCCTATCACTCTGTGATTTAGTCTTTTGGTGTGGCACTGCTCTGTGGGTCCCCTCCTGGTGGCACAGCCTCGTGCAGCTGTGTAGGATCCAGATGCAGCACCCAGATGCCTTCATGGTGTCCATGCTACTCTATTACTTGCTTGGCCTTGCTTCGCTCTGGCAACCTTGTATTCATAAACACATGTCCAGGCTTCCCCACGCTTGGAATTTAAATACATAAATGTCCTGCAAAGATCTGTTGTTGGTTAGTAATGTATTGTCAGCTGTCCTGCCAGCCTTTTTATCTTCTGATTAGCTTTGAAATCATTGAAGCCGGTGAAGATTCGTTTGTTATCTTGGTTCTCGAAGGACTAGAAATCCAGTGATTGCACAAATGTGCTGTGAGGCAAGTACCCATTTGTAAGATAGATGATGATTGCTTGTCGATACCAAGAAAAAGAGCTTTGTCAAATCTCAGGTTGTCTCCTTTTTTAATAAAAAATATCATTTTTATTTTCATGCTCTGAGAAAATTGTAAGGCTGCTAGCAGTAGGCAAAGTAAAAAAAAAAAGAAGAAAGAAAAAAAAAACCAACCACCCCAAAACCCAAGGTGACTCAGATGTTTGTTTATTTGTCTGCTTTTGAGGTATGCAAGACATTATTTTCTTTCCCTTGACAGCTTTTGTTCTGAAAAAAAATAAAATGCTTCTTTTATGATAAGCTCATGCAGGTTTACAGGAATTTTCTGTCTTTAATGAGCAAAGATGTAATCCACTTCATTGCCTCCTTTCTCTAATCATCTCCCTGAGATGGAGCTCTCCATTGCAAGCACAGGAACCAGTACAAGACCTAGTGGGACTTGACTTGCTGTTGGGAAGACTTTGGGAGCTGCTTTGGTACAAATACTTGGACACAAGATCCAAAGTCATCTCCTATTGCTCCATCCTTGGACTGGGTTAATGCACAGTCCAGGTGGCTAGAGATGTTTGCACAGCCAATGCTGTCTTGGCCCTGTGCTGTGTAAAGGCAGTGTTATTTTATATTTTCCTCTCTTCTTTGATACATAGACTGTAATTTCAATAGGGGAAGCCATGGAGACACGCTGTGTAAGCAGTGTGGATGTCAATCCATACCTTAAGGAAAGGATATCTGTGTGTTAAGAGTGTCGGAGGAGGAGACAGAATCAAAACTGCTGTGTAAAAAAAAGTATACAGTGTATCTGTATAGCTGTTAAGTAATTTCTAACAAAAAAATATTTACATTTCTTAGGGCGAAATTGCATCTTAAACCTGGGATTTACCACGGAACATGTAGTGAATGAGTCTTCACTCAGAGCAGGGGTTTGCTTTGGCTCACTTCTTTCCCCCTGCCCACCTGGGAGCACAATGACAACTCGTATGGCTTCTTTCCCGCCACGGATCTTTTTTCTGCTGTTTCCTCGGGCGTTCAGGGGAGCGTTGCTCAGCCCAAATGTCATCTGAGCAGGAGTCATGAGGCCTGTGCTTGGGGCGTGCTATGGTGTGAGATGCATTCGGTCCTCTTGGAGCAGATCACAGAATCATAGAATGGTTTGGGTTGGAAGGGACCTCAAAGATCATCTCATTTCAAAGCCCCTGCCATGGGCAGGGACACCTCCCACTAGAGCAGGGTGCTCAGAGCCCCGTCCAACCTGGTCTTGAACACATCCAGTGATGGAGAATCCACAGCTTCCCTGGGCAACCTGTGCCAGTGTCTCACCACCCTCAGAGTGAAGAACTTCTTCCCAATTTCTTATCTAAACCTTCCCTCTTCCAGTTTGAAGCCATTGTCCCTCATCACTACAACCCTTGTAAAATATCCCTCCCCAGCTTGCTTGTAAGGCCCCTTCAGATACTGGAATGCCACAATAAGGTCTTCTCAGAGCCTTCTCTTCTCCACGCTGAACAACCTCAACTCTCTCAGCCTGTCCTTGTACCAGAGGTGTTCCAGCCCATCATCATCAGCTGTTTCTCTGTTCTTTGTTAACTAACTCCCTTTATGTACCTGAAGGTAACAGTCCCCAGATTAAACCGTGCTAGCTCCACCATTACATCCAGCAAAGAACCCCCGAGTGAGGTGTGAAACCACACACTACACCACCACCCTCCAGAAAATCTGGGTTTTCCTGTGGGCCCCTGAGAAGTGGGGAAACAAAAGTGTGAGAAACTTCCTAAGCGAGCACATACCCTTATGCTGAATCCTGACGTGATTTTGTTTGTCTCCATCATCCCGTTTCTTTCAACCTTCCCCTCCCCCTGTGGTTTTTTGGTTTTTTTTCATGCCATAAAAATAGGAGCCAGGCTCTTTACGACCCAGCAGGAGACAGGTCTTTCTGCTTGTTTGCTCTGCAAAGGCTTAGCAGACTTTTGGCCACTGTGAAATGACTCAGACCAATGAGGAGGGTGGCTGGAGTTGGCTCTGGGTAGCTATTCCTCTGAGTTTCCCTTTGCAAAGCTTTCATTGAAAGATCTTCCTCCTGTAAGTGGTGTAATAGGATAAGGAGCAAAGATCTGTGATTTCTTTCTTCAAGAACTTAAATACACAATCTCGGGAAGGGCTGCGCAGTGAGCAAATGTGAGCTCAGAGTGAAAAATGAGGAATCGCGTGAGTAACGCGGTTTTTGCTTATTTAAGAGGAAAAAAAATCCTCCTACTTCCTACTACTACCAGCACTGACCTTTCCTCCCTGGGAGGGAATAGATAAGCAAATGGGAAAACTGGGGGTGTGGGAAGGAGGGATGAGAAAAGAGAGATATTGACTTGAAGCACAACTCTGTGGTACGAGTGTCCATCTGTCCATCCATCTGTGAATATATTGTAATTATTAATAATATAAGTGATGTCATGGGTTCTTGGCATGAGTACAGAGCCCCTGGGACAGCTCTGGAGCAAGTCAAAGGAAATAATAGTAGCTGTGTGCAGAGCTAGGGATCCATTTGGCTCACTGGGAGTCAGGTTTTCAGTGCCAAACCACTCTCTGTGGAAGAGCAAGAGCGTTCTGGGTCTGCACGAAAGCTTCCAGGGAGGTCAGGATGGCTGTCTTCTCAGAGGAGTGCCGAGTGCACGCTCAGAAAACATATAACTTACAAAGCACATGGTTCCTCTGAACCCTTTCCAAGCCTGCCACCAGCCAAGGAACTTCAGTTTTATAGTTTCACACGTCTTCATTTTTGTGGATTTAACTGGACCAGCAGTGTTGCTGTGGATTAGCTGGGAGTTAAACAGCACTTATGTGGTCCCCCCTCTGTTAAAAGGATCTACATTAAATGCTCCTCGTGTCTCCAAGGGCTGGGTTAACAGCCTGCCCGTGCAGTCCTGGCAAGTACACGTGCCCTGAGAGACATGACAGCACCAGATTCCGGATAAATCGCACATCAGCTCTTCCCTTTGCTTTGAGCTTCTAATGGTGCTTGGAAGTGAGGATTTGAGAAATAACAGGACCCATAACCCAAGACATTTACAGTTGGTCTCCCAGAAAATGGGTCTCTGGGCTGACCTCCTTCATGCTGGGAGGATGGAGTAGTCCTGGGTTGTCATGGAGGAGCTGCCTTGTGTCCAGGGGTCTGCTGCCCATGAACAAGTTGAGGCAGCTGTGTGTGCCCAAGACAGATCCTGGGTTCTCTCTGAAGCCTGGTCCATGGACACCCAAGTGTCCTGGCTGAGCTAGGCAGGTTAGTGTCAGCTGATAGGCACATGTTGCATCTCCTAAAGAGTTTCTGAGGAAACAGCTGAGGAAATGGTTGTTTCTTAGAGTGGTTTAATTGATCATTTATTCATTTTTATACTCCCATCTCAGTTCAGATGGATCTCACCATGCTGATGAGTATCTTCAACCCTTATTAAAAGGATTGGGATTGAGTTTTTGTGCCATCTGCGTTTCTTCGTGGAGAATAATGTTTCATGTGTTCCTATACTGTGAATTCCAGAAAGCTGTGTGCGGGGGGGAATACATTGTCCTAAAAGCAGACCCAAAATGTTCCTTAGTCTTGTAATGTGCAGTGTTTTTTCCAAGATTTCTCAATCCATGCCTACTAGTTTTCAAGACTTTAGACATTTTTTCTCTTTCATAATGTAGATTTGGGCTCTCTGTAAAATTAATTTACCATTGCTAAAGCCAAGTACTGTATTTTAAGGCTGTCCAGTTTAGACATATTTTAAAAGTCAAATACTGCTATGAGGACAGGCTGAGAAGAGTTGGGGTGTTCAGCCTGGAGAAGAGAAGGATCCAGGGAGCTTATTGTGACCTTTCAGTATTTAAAAGGAGCCAATGAGAAAGCTGGGGAGGGATTCATTGTCAGGGAGTGTAGTGATAGGAAAAGGGGTAACGGTTTCAGACTGGAAGGAGGGAGATTTAGACCAAGGAAGTTTAAGGCATATGTAGGTGCATAAGGTGGTGGAGCTTGGATATACTTGCTCATAGTATTTTAGTAAGCAGGACGATGCTGATAAATCAGGAAGCATTCTGCAAGAGGGGCTGGACTCCTGAGAAGAGAGATGACTACTGAATGTGATGAGGAGAGATGTGAAATTAGTTGAGCAATACCTGAGAGGTGCAGTCGCACCTAATAGTCATTAGTTCAGAAGAAGAGTTGTCCTTGAAAGCAATGTGAGGAGATGAGGAGCAGGAGGAGATTAGGTAGACTGTCAAGAATGACTTGCTGACAGCATGATCTTATAGGACTTGTAGTTTCTTAAGGGAGTCTGTCATATGGACCATTTGAACCTAAACTGCTGCTTTTTGCCCCATTTATAAAACAAGAGCGGATGAAGTGAGATTAAAATCTGCTCTGAGGGTGAGAACTTGCACTGAGAGTGTTCAACAAAACCATTTAACTGTTGGTTGGGTTGTTTTGGGGGTTTTTTTGTGTTTGTTTTTTTTTCCTTCTGTTATTTATTTACAAGATATGAATTGCTGGAGGGAAAGGATGCAAAATGCAGTCTCGTGGTGTTTTCTACAGGGATATGGATAACCAGCCTGATTAGAGAAGCCTGGCAATATTTCTCCCTGTGAAAGGTCACTGTCACCTTTGTTCAGCATTGCCTTGTGGAGGAGAGGGAACGGGGCTGGGAAAAAGGGGAAAGGAGACAGCATGGAAGGGTAGCAGGAAAAT
This sequence comes from Chloroceryle amazona, assembly GCA_027560015.1. Classification (NCBI taxonomy): domain Eukaryota; kingdom Metazoa; phylum Chordata; class Aves; order Coraciiformes; family Cerylidae; genus Chloroceryle; species Chloroceryle amazona. The sequence goes on from JANHFX010008140.1 coordinate 37,803, forward strand.
TAGACATTCAGGAATCCTCTCCTGGATGTATCCACACTTGAAACTCATCATCAGAAGGCACAGGGATATAGACTGACTGGATTTATGTCTGTATTCCAAAGCAGTGTAACAGGGAAGCTTCTCATCAGTGACACATATTGCGGGGACTGAGAAATCCCCGGCGCAGCGGTGCCCTATATACACAAGATTAATGCAAAGTAAAAGATCACTCTCTAGCCCCACCACCCACACATCTGCTGACCACCCTCTCACCTGCTCCGGCTTCAGCGGGCTGCGTAGCTCCACGCGTGGTGAGAGGCTGGTTATGATTAATCAGGTACCACAGGAGATGCTGAACGTTCGTGGCCCTGCGGAGCCAAGGGTTGCTGGTGTCTGCGGTGATGAGTGGGGGGAGAGGGCTTTCTGTTGCCAGATAGAAATAGCAAGAAAAAGAACCCCACCATATTTAAAAAAAAAAAAAAAAAAGGGATATTTCTGTGAAACTCATAGGAAGCAAAAAATCAGCAGCTTTGCAGAGCTCTGCTCCCAGTATTAGTCTTTGTGATTAGGCTAATGAGCCCTGACTCTTACAGGTATAGTATGCTGTGATACCCACAGGGGTTGGGATCTTCATCAGACAATTAGGTCTCTCCCTCTGTGCAGGCATTTTATAATAAATAACCAGTGGTCTTCATAGGGTTTTGAAGCTGGTCAGCGTAGTCATTAGCCTGCATAGCTTGGAAGTTCAGCTGCATTCACTTACTTAGAGTTGTTTGCAATATCTTGCCTGGTAATGAATGCAAATGTTTTTACTAAAGTAAATGTTTAGATTTCTTGAATACAATTAGAGGGTTGGGTTGTGGTTTGTTTTTTTTTCCCCACTTCAAAAAAGAAAAAGCCTTGATGCATGAAGATTGCCTTCATTGGGATTCTGGTGCTGTGCTCTGCCATGGGATATTGGCCTCTGCCATGGGATATTGGCCTCTGCCATGGGATATTGGCCTCTGCCATGGGATATTGGCCTCTGCCATGGGATATT
>JANHFX010008141.1:0-24276 GCA_027560015.1 Chloroceryle amazona
TCCCTTATTCCCTTTCTCTTCCCCTTTGGGGAGGGAGGGGGGTTAACAGAGAGCATCTGTTATAGGTCTAAGGGGCTTCCCTGATCCTAAACCGTGACAGTTGTGCATGCAGAGATGTACTGGAGTATAATTAGAAATACTGTGTAGATTAACAGGGAGAAGAACCTTACACCCAGGCAGGACATTCTGTCCACTGAATCTGTTGTCCTGAGGAACTACTTAGTGATACTTGAACATCTATTGTACACCTCTTGTTGCATTTTGTTATGCATTTGGTTGTAATCTCTCGGAGGCAAGTATTTGAATATATGTGATTTATACATGCTGTTAATCCAGGCTCAGACTTCTTACTAATTCTGCTGCAAGAAATAGTGTTACTAATGCAGACCAAAGGTGTACTGCCTCATTTCAATGATGCTGCATGCAGGTTGTCTAGGGCAGAGTCGGTGGCCTACTTGCAATTATATAGTCAATAAAGCTTTACTGGGACTCTGGCAGTGGAGGAGCTCAGGCTTGTAGCTCCGAAGGAGGGGAAGGGAGTTACTACCACTATTATCTAGACAGGTGCCCCATTGCACCCCTACTCCAGCTTTGCTCTGGGCTCAAAACTTCTCATTTGATAAATAGACTCATCCTGTAGCTGTGTCAGTGGCATAATTTATGAAAGATAAGGAGATGCAACCCATAAAAGCTACTTTTCCATATATTACAGAGTTTAATGTTATCAGGCAAAGTGCAGAAGAATCAAGCTGTTTAGATATACAATGATCTTTTTATTATTCAACATAAAGGTACCATTTATGGCAATGTATTGGAGCACTGTTACATGAAAGTTCTTTTCTTATAGCTTTATCGGTGTCCACTGTTAAATGAATCTTTGGATGTATGTTATATAGTTGCTCTTACTTAGTAATACAAGGTTGTTTAAAAGGCTGGCTAGATTATTCAACCTGTTTTCTTGGCAATATGGGTTGGGTTTAGAAAGTTGTAAACTGTGTTGAGTCTTGTTTGAAGACAGCAGGGCTTTTATAATTTCTCATAGCTATAAATTAGTTACTTAACATAGTTACTATTTGCCTATGTCAAAAAGGCAAATCCATGTTGTGGGTTTTTTTTCTGTTTTCCAACTTAGTAGACTTATTGCATGCTCTTACATCGAGTTCTCACATTGAACTTGTAATGACTTGATGGTTAATTATGTCTTTCTCACCCATCATACACCTACACACATTTGAAACTCCATAACTTCAAAGCTTGAAAGTATGTATCTAAACTACACATACACATTTGCAGAGATCAGCAAGAGTAGCCATACACACAGGTCAGCAAGGGAGAGCAGTGAAATAAATTTTTTCTCTTTATCCATGAGACTGAAGCATCTTATTCTTCTGATAATTTGTTTAATGTTTGTTGATGAAAACTATTTTTTATGTACATATAAAAAAAAGGAGGAAAATAAAAGTCCACCTACGCTTAGTGAAGGTAATTTTTTCCTTACGTTTTACTACTGCAGCTGGAGTTTTTTCCTTAGAAATTCTATACATGATAATTTGTGGCCTTACAATTTGGGCATCACAACTTTTCTGATCTGACTGTAAAGATGCTGATGAGACACATGTTTCTGACTGCAAACAGTATCAGGCTTGTCTTCGAAGACCAGATAATAAAGTTATAACATTTTCTCTTGTCTATATAACAAGGCATGATTTATTACTTTATTTATTTCCTGTTACTATCAATTTTTGTCAGTATAAACAAAATAAAAGTTATATATAATTATTATCTGCAAAACACTTAGGGACTGTCAAAATATTTGCTGTTATGAGGAGTATTTCCAGCCACTATCTCTGGATCCTACACTAAGTGTTAAGTAATGAATAGTTACTGATATGAAGAAAAAAACAAACAAGCCATGCATTAATGTAGCAATTTTGATATATTGCAAACAGATATGATTTTATGCATAAGTCTGTGAAAAAAAAAAAATCAGATTAGGAGATATTTGTCCAGCTCCAACTTTTATTGCCCCTTGAGAGAGGGAGAGGTCATTACTTAGAAGCAGCACTTGCAACAACACAAAATTTTCTATGTCACAGGCTTTTACTTAATATGAAGTCATTAGGAAAATATGTGTATTCAGTTTCCCTGGCTTTCTCCAAATTACTCAGAGGAGCAGGTGCTGCATGTAACATACACAAAATCAGTCACATGGCAGAATTCAAGGAGCAGATTGCAGACTTGAGGAACACAGCGATTAGGACTTCTTGCTCTCCATTTGTCAGCCAGTGTACAAGATCATAAAGGTTTCTAGCACTGATTTTTCAACTCAACATTTTCAACAGCCAGAACAACAGCATACCAGCCCTCATGATGCTTCTAATGTCTTAAATTCTGGGTAACATGTCTGTGGTCTTCCTTCTTGGCCTTTGCAACCTCAACCATGCTACTCGAGATAGTTTACCGGCCACACAGTAATTAAAGCTTCAGCACTATCTCTTCCCCAAAAGGCATATTCACTCTGTCACATATTGAAATACGGTCTACCCCACATATCTGTTTTGCATTCTATTCACTAATGGGTCCTAATAATGAATTATGGAGGGCTTGGAGACAATGTTCAACCCTTTTGAGAAAGGTGGACTTTTGATAAATGTTGCTTCTTAATGATACTACTGACTTTGATGTGGTCACTGATATCAATATGAACCAAATGATTTCTCCACAAGGTTGTTTTTTTTTCTTTCCAAGAGTCTGAGGAAATTAAAGTTCAGAGCCAAAAATTGAGAGAGAAAATTTGAGTTATTAATATATTTCCTTAAACAGAAAAAAGTCACCCAGAAACATGCTGGACTTCATGTGGGCTCTATGGAAAGCATGAAGGTCTTTTTGATCACAACAGACATATTTTCATAGAAGTCTGGCTTCAGCAGTTCAACACATTTAAAATAGTTCTTCATTCAGGCTAAAGTTATTTTTAACCTGGATCTTTTAAGTAATCCAAACTGCAGCACAGCCATACAAACGGTTACATTGGTTAGATCAACTGGAAGGATGTGATATGAAAATGGGAACAAGTATCTGGAGGTGGGGAAGTGAGGGGGTTATATTGATTTGGTCTTCAAAGCCATCATGAAACAATAACCAGATATGATTAAGTGGATGTGTTTATCTAAAATGATCAAGACAGACAGATGTGTTCCAACCAAGAACAGAAGACCTCCAATAGTCTCTTCAAAGAAAGTGCCTGGTTCCCAAACTGTAAAGTATTTATAGTTCGGGGTTTTCTAAATTACTCTTGAGCAAATTTGACCACACTGGATGATTTCATTACAGGACTGTCCTTCAATTCCTATTTATATAGTGCAACTTGCTTGTTGCCTTAGGATCAATGCTCAAATGGACAAATATTCAGAGATCAGACAATAGTAGCTTACATTACAATAGTAAAAAACCTTTGCTTTGCAAAGACAGCAGTGTTACACGTATCGTCTTTGCACATCAGATATTCAACAGATTATAGACTTCTACATAATCAGGAGAGCTGTGAACCTAAAGAAATTATTCAGAAGCACTCAGTTTCCAACAGTTTCCTCTGAGAAAAACACAAAGGAAATGGTAAAGGGAAAAGTGTAACAGAATGGTTAAAAAAGCAGAAGAGGAAATAGAAACGTGCGTGACCTACACAGCAAAAATTATGTGTCAAACTGATTTTTTTCTTTGAAAGAGAATAAGAATTGAGGGCAATTGTTTATATGGGGGTTCTGTGTACCACAAGTGTGTTTCTTCTGGATAGAGCATATTGAAGAACCTCAGTTTACCTGCCAATGTAACTGTGGACACATGTAGTGTTCTCCAAAGATACGCAAGCGAATCAAGTCAGTGGGGCAGAAGTGTGCGTCCTAGGACAGTATCAGCTTGTACCAAAATAGTAGCACACATAAACAATGCTCTTCCTGAATTAATAAAAAATTACTCTTTTTATTGCAGAAACAGTGTCACATGTATATTACTCCTTGTTTGAGAGCTTCCATAATAATTTCTGAATTCATTTTTCTGTAACACACCACTTTATGTTATAAATATATATATGAGTTCTAAGGATAAAGGAGAACCAGTAAAATATCAAGACCTGGACTCCAAAATAAAATTTTGATTTGTTAAACAAACCATATAATTTTCAACCTCTTTTATGCATTACTTATAATGTTACTATGTTGCTTCATAATTGCTTGATTTGCCTTCACAGCAGTTATCACTGAAAAATTTGCCATAGACTGAAATATGTATGAGAGAAAAAATGCTCACTTAAGATTTTTCACTTTTCAAAGTACTAAAACTTGCATTCAGGTGAATAAGTAATAATTACAAAATCATCTTTTTCCAGCTTTAAGAATGCAAGGGTATACTAAGAAAAATCTCTGGAGATCTGACAAAGGAGACGTGAGAGAAATACATATGAAAAAATAAATGAAACAGATCATTTTATAGTGTTAATGATGTGTAGCTATGAAATGCTAGGATGAATCACCAGAACTACAACATATTTTTCCTGCTTAGCCCCTGGTGAAATATTTAATATTTAAAAAACATTTTTCTGGTATAAATGTGAATCAGTAGTTTCTGTGAAGTCTTGAGTACTGTTACAAAAACAGCTGAATGTTCTTTCTGGGTTCCTAAAAAGGAGTTTTAAGATGAAGAGTTTTCATAAAAAAATAATAAAAGAAGTTCAGCAAAATGAGAAAGTCTCATGCAACTAAACCCATTTCTCCCTGTACTGTACCGTCACAGGCACAGTTGGTTGAGGTTACATTTGCTAACAGTCCTTCTATTTGAGATCTGTATGTGGGAGGCATTGGGTACTCCAGTCTGTTCACTAGCTGCCAAAGTCTATAGGCTCACTGACAATGTTCAATGATTTAAGTGAGTTTAGCAAAGTACCTGATATTGCTGATCTTTTTACCTCTTCATTCAAGACCGAGATAACAGGAGGGTAGATATGTGGTAAATTATGTGATTAATTTTTTTTAACATGGACAGGGATAAAGTAATATATGAATTATTTCAAATTTTTACAGTTAGGTTATTGGCATCAAGAGATAGACACACTTAAGTTGAAAATAAGCAAATTTATGAAGCCAGGAATCTCAGAAGTCCTCAGACTGTCATTTGCTTCATTACATCTCTTTGTGGAGCTCTTTGGGGAGCACTTCTTCAAATGCCACTATGAACTGCGTGTCCCACTTCTGGTACACCTTGTCTATACAGGGTGTTTACTGGGGAGGAAATAAAGAAAATAACTTAATGGTGGTGGTGCAGAAGCAAAGCTGTTCAGAGATAACTGTGCCATGATAGTGAGCAGCCTGTTCACTCTTACAATTCTTCAATCTCTGATTGCACTGTGGGATAATTCTAGTGCACTCCATACACAAATGTAATCCAGAACATGTGTGAACCAAACTAGCTAGAACTGCATTAGCTGGCATTTTCTGCTTTTATGGCAGATTTTTATGGGCTTTGTGAGAACATATGCTCACTAGTCCAGTGCATAGCCCCCTGGTTAATCCTTCAAAATGTTTTGAACAAATCTGAACCAGCAGAATGGGTTTATAATAGATCAGTACTTTGTGGCATGATGCCATGGAGTTTTGGATATGATAGAAAAAGCCAAATTTTGTGTCTTATTGAACCTTAGCCCAGGTAAACATGAAAAAAAAATAAATTTCTCCATAGTTCCAGATACTGTCATGCTTAACTGTTTTAAAAATGGGACATATGTGGTGTCTGTATTACAGACACAAATTATTACACAGGAGAACTGGACAGTTTTTCCTTTATTTTATTTTTTTTTCTTTCTATCTATGTGACTAGGGAACAGTGCTAACATCATGCTTGTTGTCTCATGCCTCATGCTTATATTCATTCAGGGACATTGCTTGTAACTGTTCTTCATGGGCAAAATTCCAGAGGCATGCAGCACTTTCTCTCCCTGTTCCTTTACTCAAGCCTGAGTACTGGCCCTAGGAAAAGAAACTACTCAAAATGTCAGATAAACATGAGTCCTCATCCTCAGTGGAATGCTGCTTATACTGCTCTACCTGTTCCTAAAAGTAGACTACTTCTTACTTGTAAGAAGTGGTGCTATGATCATGAATAAATGGAAACTGCAGCACTCACTCCAGCTCTCATTCTTCTTCTGAGTGAAAATAACTGTCAGGGTTTCAACCTAAATGTATCTTGAATTAATAATGTACTACTGCAGTCATATTATACAACCTGTAGCACCAAGAAACATGATTGTTATATTTTTGCCTTAAGAAACTCACTTAACTATGATGAGGCTTGGGAGTCCTTTAAAAGTGGAACACATTGACAATATAAATCTGTCTATGATACAAACAAGTTAAACTTGAAACGTCACATAAGAAAAGCCTCAAGTCTGTTGTTTATATTCTAAATGAATCATATGTTAACATCAACTGAGACCCTCAGCACACTGAGATAGGTCAGTGAATATCAAGGGACGAATGAAGATTTTTGTGACACAGAAGCAGCACTGGTCATTGAATTAAAGAATGACTGGTTTCTTACCAGCAGAAGAAAGCACAGGGTTTTTCCTCAGGTTTTTTCTTCTTAATCTTAACAGTTCACTGTTAAGGCAGCAATTTGGTGGGGGACTGATCCAGTTCCTCCATAGTCAGTAGAAAAGACTCTGACTGGGATTTGGATCAAGTCCTTACTAACATTACAGGGCGGGGTTAACAATGTAAAAAGCTATCGTTTCCAGATCTGACTGTCTAAGACCAGATGTGCAAGGCAGGAAACCATATGATTAGATTCGAACAATAAATAAAAAAGGAGTTGCCCTTGTTTAGAAACATTTTCCACAAGTGGAGATTTTCTAACCATTGCAACATACTGTAGGATTCAGTATTAAGTCATTGAGTGGCTGCAGCTCTATCCAGTGAAGCCTATTGAATCTTTGGGGAGTCAGGATTAGCTGAAAGAACAAATGTAAGAGATCACTTCATGTCTAGCTAAAGCCAACAAAGATTTTAATACTGAACTTTCTTCTGGTTTTCATTTTCTGCATTTTGAATTACTTATCTTATTTGAATCTCCTGTTGAATGATCCTTTTTAAGTGTTGTAGTGTGTTTCTGGTTAATAAAAGTAGGATTTGTTTAAAACAAGGCATATTCCTTGAAACCAGCTTTGCCTTGCCTTTTCTTCTCTCCTTTCCTCCCTCTACCTTCCTTTCTTTCTTCCTTCTTTTCTTTTCTTCCTGTCTTCTTCCTCCCTTCCCTCTCTCTTTTATTCTAACTCTCCCATGTAAAAAACAAAGCAAATAAACCCCAAAATAAAAATAAAAAAGTATGGCACACACCACGCCCAAGGAGTCTACATATGATGGTCTTGCATATTGCAGCAATTCCCACATCATGGAGGTTACTGAAATGAGCACACTATGGGTCCCTTCTCTCTTTTACACCTTGTGTCATAAGGGTTGCCTGTCTAGAATGGGTTGGAAATATTGTAATTCTGATTTGCAGCTTTTTTTTGCAATAGTTTTTCATTTTTTTTCCACTGAGACAAGTGTCTAAAGGAACAGGAAAGCAAATCTGCAATTTTTTAACTTCATGTGTATGAAGGGAAATTTTGACTGTCACTTTTGAGGTCATTTACAATTGCAAAACATCCAATCATATGTGCAGTGGGGAAAGAGAGAGGGAGTTATGAGGTTACTCATAACTGGATCAGCCCCCAGAAACTAATAAAATATTTGGGCAGTGTTTTCAGGATAAAAGGACCTGTGCTAACATGTCTTTAAGACTGAAATTTTTCACAACTGTGAGTAATTGGATTAATGTCTGGAAGCAGCCACCATGAAGACCTGAATAGGAGCTGATGTTCGAGTCCTAGACATACTTAAAACTCTAAATTTACCATTCACTACATTCCTATTTATTATGCTTGTACAAGAAAGTAAGGATTTATACATTAGCACAAAGGTGGACATTGTCCTGTTTTCATTTCCATTCATTTCTGTCAAGGAGGAAATAACCCACACCTGGAATGCAAACCTCCCCTGCTACTCAAAGAGCAGTTAGAACAAAATACAACTGTTATAAATCCCAAGGCAGATGCTGTGAAGGCTTCTGTCTCCCTTGCTACCAGTATCATGTTTATTACTGTAATTAAAAGACCTATATACTGTGACAATAGTAAGTGAAAGATAAGGTTAAATGCCTTTTTTTTTTTCCCTCCACAGATGACATGCTATAGGAATATGACTTTCCCAACAGGAAAATTAGCGAATTTTCTTGTGCCTAAAAGGGTAGCTTTAAAAAGAAAGAAAAATAACAACTTTACTTAACAATGTATGGGACTAATATGGTACAAAAGGCAGAAGATGGGTTTCTAGGCTGTAGTTCAAAACTGCTGCAGAATCTGTGTGTACAGGAAGAATCCACTCTTCAACTTGGTGGAGGTCAGGCTGTTCCAGCTGAGGTCATTCTGATTAGTTTGGGCAGCTACTGAGCCAGCTGGTAAACAGATGCTTTCTTATAAGTTGAAGGTTTAGAATAAATTAGGCCAAATGTTTTGATTCTGGTTGATGCAAGGAATCTGATAAGTATAGCCTTGTATTTTCTTTATTTATCTGTTTGAAAATTTTAGGCAGCAAAAATATAATATAATACTTAATAATAAGTAAGCTGACAACATATAGTAATCATGAACTGAAAAAGAGCAGAAGATTTAGCTTAGCTATGCCATTCCACCATTGCTACTGTAGTCATTTTTGTGTCTATTTCTAAGAAACCGGTGGCAAAAGTCCCTGTTTTGATTTATGTTGCAGTAAGTCCCTGAGACCCCAAGCAGGTCCTGGGGATGCTCATTCCTATCTGGTGTTATGTGTGTCTGACTACGAGAGACACACAATATTTTTGCAAGGAAATCACAATGTCTGCTGTGAAAGCTGCTTCTGCCCTTCTGGAAAGATGGGATGGGCTCCTATCATCTCAACATTTATTTCAGAAGATGCTTATCTCATACACCAAACTCTGTTTCAAGAAGGTGGTGAAGCTCTATATGACTGAAATTTCCCTAGAGGTGCATGAGCAGCAATTCTTATTCTTTTTCATTCCCTTTCTCCTTCTCCTGTTTGGCAAAATGTGGAGGGGGGGGAGGTTGAACGGGAGTATTTGGGGATTTTTTGTTGTTTTCCATTTTCATGGACCTTAGTCTGGCTTGGTCTTAATTAGAATATCTCACAAAATTTATAGTCACTGATAGTTGCCAGCCCTTGGCTGTTAAGCAAATACAGCCACGGATACACTGAGATGAATCTTCCTGTTGCTTCCTATATTCCCACTTTCTCCACTCACCTAGTGGCACTGATTTACATGAGAGTAAATATGATCCAGCTGTTGGCTTCACAGTCACACAGTGGTGGTTTCTCTTGTCAAATGATACCTTTGTGAATTATCATTTCTGCAGGCATCTGTTCCCAAAGTAATGAAATCAGGGAGTGTAGGGGCAGGGAGGGACAGGACAGGGACAGAGAAGGGGATCTGTACAAGTCTGAGGGGTCTGCAGAGCAAAACCACCTGTTGCTAGAGGTCTCAGATCTTCCCAGGCTTACAGCAAGCCAGAGTGCTGCAGTTGCTCAGTTTTAAGCTCATCAGAAGATAACAAAGGTGAAAATTAATGATGGGTTTCTTTTATTTAAGTCACAACTACCACCACCATATGGAACAGAAACTGCTGAGCACATCAACATGTTGCTGATAATAGATGCATCTAGTAATGTATAGATGCTGATAGCACATATAACCAGCATGTTTTACAATTTTGTTATGCATTTTGGCATATGCATAATACCATCTACAGCATAAAAAGCATCTGCATACACTGTATGCAGATGCATACGCCTGAGCTAAGGCACAAGTTAAAAGCTGAAATGAATGTGAAAGCCTAATTAGTTTCATCACTTTTGGAACCACAATACAGAATAAAGTTTAACTACCTGGTTACCTGTCAGCAGATATTTTTATGCTATATGTAATTTAAGGAAATACCAAATTTTGTCACAGAAATGTAAAGCACGTTTTGTGTAAGTTAATGGGACTTAGACATTGCTTCACAACATTGGTAATGTTGATCTGAGATCGTGGAAAAACTGCAATTATCTAGTGAAAAATAGACACCTGTAGTAAAGGAAACTTCTTCCTAAAACTTTACATTAACATATATATTTAGAGAATGGAGGAGAAGCAGTTAACAGAAACGTTATAAACTATGGAGAAATTCATTGCAACTGATAAATGACTGGAAATTGAATGCACTCTCTTAGGCTTTAGTCAGCAGATGTCCTGCCATTTGGATTCAGCTCTGTTTATGGTCTCAAATCAAAATCACATGAGGGCCTTTGGGAAGCTGAGTTTTCAAACTGTTTCTCCTTGTGATCTGTCAGAAGTTTTTCATTAAGAAATACCACCCCGGACTGGATCTTGTTAAGATCACGATTCTGATCTCAGCCCTTCCCTCTCTCTCTAATAAATGACCTTCATAAGGATTTCTTAACTACTGATTGTCTGTTCTTTTCTTCCTCCAGATAAATTTTTATCCTCAATGCAATTTTTTTCTGCCTGTTCCCGCAAAACAGACTTTAACAGTGTAACTGCCCTAGAGAATTCACTGCTTTCTAGAACCAGAATAAGATTTAGCTTCATGGAAACATTTTTTCCCTCCACACTATAGCCCCAAACCTGTGGGTTTTTCATTTACCAGGGGCTGTGCTTTCAAATACCTGCTATCAACCTCTGGGTACACTTTCAGTGGGTGCTGCTTTGAAAGCACTGTACAGCTCTCCTCTCAAAACCATCAGTAATGCTTCGGAATGTGTGGTCCTGGGATCCACTGACATCACTCAAAAGCTGTGTCCCCCTTTTCATGTGGTTGTGCAGTCACCAAAGGACTGATGCAGTTTTGACTTTTGGGAACACCTCAGGATGAACAAGTGTCTTTCACAGGTATCTACTTTCCCATCAAAAAGACCATATGTGGGGCAACACTTTTGATTTAACTCTTCATGTGATGGGTGCAGCTGGGAGCCATACACACATAGGAACTGAATATGGAGTCATGACTTTGGCACAGCTTTTGCCAGATGAAGCTACAACCCCATTTACTTCCTCATCTCTATGACTGGGAGATTGTTAGGCCAAGAATGTATATAACACATGGGTTCATGAGTGACAGAAAAGTACTTAACCCTGCCATAAAAGTGTATCATGCTGCCAGGAATTATGAGGAAATGCTTAAACAGTCAGAGTATGAGACTTGACTATCTCCCTCATAGTCATATCTGAGCTCCAGGGCAGCCTGGACTCTGTGTGCTGCACCACCACTCTGGTAACCTCACACATTGGGCTAAGGGCAAAAGCTCTCATGACTTGACCTACATGAGTGGACTGCAGGACTGGAATTCACTCGATTTAAGGATTATAACTGCTTTTTAAATGCTTTCTTTTTCCTTGATAGTAGTTGTATGCCTAGCAATGGCTTCTGAACACATCCTAAAGGATGGGTAAAGATAGGCTTTTTCATTCTTTCCACATTGCCAGTCTTCCTCACATAGACCTACCACAATGTGTCCTGAACTGTGTAATCAAACATTGAAAAGAAGACAAGCATAACACAGCTCATCTTGTGGTTCACCACGTACATGGCAATGCTGACTTTGAATCATTGTGCCAAAGCAAACTCTGGTCTTAACTGCTGGTTTAGGATGGTGTGTGAGTTTTATCTAAGTGGGTCTGGCTATTGATACGCTGAGATCTGCAGTGTCTAAATTAAAGTACTTATATCAAGAAATCAATAAGTCTCAACCAACTACTTCAAATGAAGGTCAGGATGAGGCATAATCTCAGGACAGTAAAATAACAGAGACTGATGGGATCAAAGCAACCATCTAAACCACTGGTGCTTAGTTTGCTTCTGTTGGTGGCTCATTTTACAGTGCTTGGTTATCTGAAAGCTTAAGAGATACTACTGAATCCTTACTCTGAATGGGAATAATCACATATCTTCACAGTTGCATTCTGTTCTTGTTCTGTTTTAGATTACGTATATTATTAAAAAAATCCCTTATGCTTTTTATTATTTTCATATGGTGTTTATGAAGGGTTAACAGCTGATTATTATCTGTGATGCAATGCAGGCTATGTATTACAAATGGTTAAGAGCACATCTGTAGAAGATACAGAACGTTACCAGGTACCTATTGATCTGTTTAATATTATGGAAACTGACTCATTTATTGAAGCAGGTACCCTTACCAGGAAAAAATATAGCACAGGGACTGGACAAAGGGCAAAGAAGCTACTGCAGTTCCAAGGCCAGTGCATGAACTTTTCTGCCATCTCTCTTTATTCAGTGCAGCCTGGTTTAAGTTTTCCAGTGGGCCTGATGCTCTGCCCACAGTCATACCTATCCCACAGTTTTCTGCCTGTTTCGCAGATGTTTGTCAGGGTAATCTCTGTGTTCTAATGTGCAGTGGCTGTAAAGAGATAAATGCCTCTTGAGTCTTATTCACATATAATGCCACTGAATATGAGAGTCTTTCAGATTAAGATCATCTGCTACATGAGGTTTCCAGAGCCTGACTTCTGGGAGATTAAGGAGGTTCAGCTGCACATGGTATGTAGTCCAAATACATCTCCTTACTCATCTTCCTTTCATGTTAGAAAAACTTTGAACCTGAAAGCCCTTGAAAATGTCATGTTCATTTCTTAACTAATAGTTTAGTAAGAAGTCGGAGCACAGCCCTCTCAGTCTTCATGCTGAGAAGCAAAGCACAGAAAGTAAATTGTTCCTTCCTCAACTATAAGCCTTCTGAATGTTTAAAGAAAATGGACCTATTCATGGTAGAGGCTGAGTCTACAATTTGATGAGAGGTTAATTTTTTTTAATGCTAGAATATATCAGAAAGGAAACTAGTTGAAATTAGATACAGGTATTCCAATAACAAAAGAATTCATTAAAGTTTTAACATAGCTCGTGGTTTCTAACTCTAACATCAATGAGAAATTTTTTTTATCATAATAAATAATATATATTGACCTTAAATATCTCCAAAATAATGATAAAATTTGTCTGTATAAAGAAGGCATTACATACTTTTTTGGTTTTCTCCTTGAATATTTCGAATTTATAGACATAGAGATCTGCAGTGAAAGAGAAATACAGCTATTAATACATGCATAATTTTTTGTAATACAGATGTGGTCCACTGAATGTCCTGCACTTTTAAAAACTTCCCCAAAACCTTGCTATCATAAGGGTAAAATAAACTTTAGCCATCAACATAGTAATTATAGATGCAACAGATATATAAATCTTTAGTCATTAAAATGCAGTTTTAAAAAGTCTATTTTCCAGTACAGTTTTACCTACATGAAACTGTAAGAACCCACTTTAATATTTTTAATTATAATTTTGCATTTGTGTCTTTTTTTCCTCATTTTCTGGTGGCTTCCCAATTTTTGCCTGTTGGTAAAAAAGTAACAAAACACTGAAAGACAAAATCCAATCTTGCTTCTCGGATAGAGTCTATAGCTTTGACTCTCAAATTGTTTGTCTGTAAGAGTATATGCAAAACATGAATGAGAAATGTAACATTTCTGGACCAGCATTCCTTAAATATTTTTCTTTCCACCATCCCTCCTTAGTTGTAATAAGGCTTGTAGTAAGTAGTTGGTCTGGGCTGCTTTGAATGATAAAAGCCACTTATAAAAAGATGAGTGATCAAGCTGTGTGGCCTAGAGCAAAGGTATACCATGTAGAATATTAAGGATTATTCATTTCATTTTATTCGTGTGTGTGGTCCTGCATATTTCTTGTCCATTGCTTACATTACACAGAATTTTTTCTTGTTACTCAGAATACGATATAGATATAGTACCTCTTTCCTATTTAAGTAAACAAGCTTTGCTTTGAGCCATAAAGTCTTCACACTGAAGTTTAGGATCAAACTAGGAATAGATGAATGGGTGAATCTGGTGGAAGAACCATTTTGTTTAAGATATTTGAGGGGAATGGTTTATGGTAAACATATGTGTATATGAGGAATTCTAGCTGATTACACCAAGGGAAGGTTTTCATGAATATTTTTTTTTCCAGGAAACTCTGTATGTTTCAGTACTAGCAGAAGGAATGACACATTTCATCTATTTTAGTTAAATGAACACTCTCGCATCTCTTTGTATCTAAATTATTCTGTTCCATTTTACATACATATAGTTTTCCATGAAAAAAAGAGTGAATCTGAGTTCATTAAAGCAGTATTCCTAGGGACTGAAAATAGAAGAGCAGTGTCATACCATATGCCTGCTTGTCTCTCTATCTATATATGTATGTATGCATCGGTCTTTCTATCCTCACACTTTCAAGCCTGGCTATGCCTCCACTTTCAAACCTTTTGTCAGATAGTTTCCCATCCAAAAAAGTGAGTGGTTAAGGTTGTCTTTCATTTGCCTTAATTTTATATTTGGTCAGCTTCTACTACATGAACTACAAATGCCCCATCCCTGTGTTGCAATTAATTCCCAGACAGGACCCCTCTGCTCATATAATCTCAGGTTTTGACACTCATTTGTTGTTACAGGAGGTTTAAATATATTTTGTCATAATTGTCTTATTCTCCTTAGAAAACATACTTCACACAGTGTCAGGTTGTTTTCATATGATATCTTCACTTCAGCTTAGTCTTGCTCTTTCAGGAAAACACTACATTGTCCACCTCTGTTACATGCCTCCAGATTGATATTAATACCACTTCATTGCATCCCTTCACCACTTTAAAGCTTTTATTTAGCTGCTAAAAGAGTCCTTCTGAGGCTTTATTTTTCTTTATAGTATTCTGCTTCAGTCCTTTAGTCAAATTATGTCCTGTGCCAGAAAAAATCCTATCCGCTTCAGGTGTACTCCTGGCAAGTCATAAGGATCTTATGCACTGAACTGTTTGAAAGCAAATCATCTTGTATGTGATCTTGTAGCATGCAAACCTGAGGCCAAATCTAGCAAGGCAGTGTAATGGATATAGCATGCTATTTTGGAAATAGCCCTGCACCTACCCTCTGGATTTCTGTCTTTTGCCTATTCCTTTAGTGGCACCTCTGTTGCTCTCCCATGAAGTTCATTACACGATCATGGCTTTTCAGAGCCTTGTAGTGAAAGACAGACTGGAAATTACCTTAGCAACAATATTCTACAATTCTTAACACTGAAAATGTATTTTAAATGGACCAAATGTGATCCCAAATGTCAAAGTGAGTGAGGAATAAAAGCTTGCTTGATTCTTGATTCAGACATTCATTTTTAATTGAGACTAGTGATTTGTTCTAATTAAGAAACTGTAATACCATCATGATTTGTTTGGGCCATGGTGATTTTTTATGTTTGACAGGATCATTTATAATAATTAAATTAAATCATTTCCAAGTTTAATATCCACAAGAGGAGGGAAAGAGTGTGAAATGAAATGAACCATGGCATTATCTTGATTCTAGTACAGTTGTTTCACATTTCAAACTTCTATTCTTCCCCTCCCTCATAGTTATAGTGTGAAAATAGAAATGAAAGAAACTGGGAAAGGATATATTGCTCTGAGTATTCTGTACCAATAAAAGATACAGCAAAGTACAAGGCCATTTATTTAATCTATTTGTTTATTTCAAGCTTTTTAGAAATATATTTGCCAAAACCTTGAGTGCTTACATACAAAACTTTGGTAATAAATCTTGGGAATTAAAGCCAACTTCTATATACTCTGGAGAAAATAAATCTCTAGTGAAAGACCTTACAGGAACAATCACTTTGCAATATCTGTCCTCAGGTGCATATACAGCTTCCAGGGTAATCAGGAGAAGGAACATATGCATCCATTCTTTTATCTGTGCAGAAAATTATGATTCATCAGGATTAAAGAACAAAGTCTAAAACCTATCAAAACCCCTGGAATATCTTCTGGTGCAAACTAGGATAGTCTAGTTTCAGGTTTGTTCCTGGAAAGGCTAATATTGCCCTAAATTGTATAGGGAGGTGAATTACATGCATATATATAGGTGTAATGTGAAACAATGTCTCTTGTGTCAGTCTCTTATACATAGCCATCCCAGGAGAATTTTTTCAGATTTCTTTGACCTTACAATTTCTGTTCAAGCAAATGGGCAAAAAAGATGGGAAAAAGAGGAGCCTCAACTCCATCGCAAAAGACACTCATTGGCAAAATGGAGCCAACAACTAGGAGTGTTGTAAACTCTAATTTCCTGTTAATGCAGTTCAGAGCAGTAATAATAGAGCAAGTTTATTTCTCTAAGTCAAAATAAGCACATAGGCCACCGTTAGGGCAGTGCAATGTGTGCATTACCCAGAGTTAAGGACTTCATCTCAAGCCATGGGAAGAATACTGAACACTGACCTAACTCCATTGATCATTATCCTGGAAGGCAGTGTTTCTGCTCCCAGTGCCAAAAGTTTTGGCTGTTAGTTTTAACTTATCTCTTAAGCCCATTTAATTTAGTTCTATTTTAATCCAGAATTATATTTTTACAGAGAAATTAGTATGGGTCCTTTGGAAAGCAGGTGGTTTCTTGAATAGGCCTTCTCATTTCTAAATATTGGGTAAGAAATAAGACTTCCATGGTCTCCAAACAAATGAGACTTAGAGGTTGTAAGTCTTTGACTTCCAAGTTGACCTTTCGTTACTGCTGAGTTACTGTCAGCCATGCAAGACTTGACAGAACAAAAGCAGGATTACATTTCAGAGACATTAAAAATCATACTCTGTGGTCCAAATTCTTTAGTGCATGACCTGAAAAGTAATTCCAATTTGTCACACATGGCAATATGTAGATCCTAAAACCAAGCTCATTAAAATATTTAAGTAAACAAGACAGAGAGGAGGAAAAAGTGGAAACAAATGAGCAGCAGCTAACAGAAGCTAGGCTTGGCAGCTATGTCCCCTTCAGAAACTGATTATATGGATGTTTCCATCTCTTAAAAAGGGCTTTCCTGTAAAAGAGTCAAACAGCAAAAGAATGAATTGAAGGCAATTAGCATTTATTTTAGAAAGTAAAAATAAACTTTTAATAACTTGGACTATGATTAAAACAGACATGTTCTGTAGAGACTTCACCTGATTTAATTTCCTGTTCTACCTGGGCTTGATTTGTCCCTGAGTTCTTCAGGAATGCCAGATCTGAAATCCAAAATGATTTCTCATTCTCTGTTGAGCACAGACTGAAAGGTTTTGAAATTAAGCAAAAGCTTAATCCGTTTGAGGTTTCATTTAGAAGAAATAAGAATTTTTCTTTGGTCTGGAAACACCAGGGAAGGCAATTGCATCCATGTGCTGCAGGTGTGATTCCAAGCCTCCATTCTCCAGTTCTTACTGAAGTAAATACAAAGACACAGAAATGTGAAGACACAGGAAGAAAAAAACCAAACCAAAACAAACAAAAAAAAGCAAAACAACTAACCAAAGACACACACACACACAAAAAAAAAACAAAAAACAAAAAAACCACAGCCACACAACCAGCAGGGAAGGAGGATTAATTTGTTTTTCCTAAAAGCCCTACAAGAAGAAGATAGGTCCAAGTGAAATTCCGAAGAATTTCACCCTAATGTCTGGGAGATCTGGTTATAGTTCTGAAAGCCTTGATATTTCAGAAATGAGGTCTAGGTTTCAAATTTGAATTTCTTGTTTTAGACATACATCTAGTTAGAAGTCTACATTTTTTCCTTGGATGAAAATGTAGTTTTAGCTGGATCAAGAGTATTCTCTCCTTTTCCCCATCTACAATGAAAAAAATGTGTTGTTCTCCGTTTTACTGTGTGCAACTCTGCATCAGAAAATCTGCTTTTCTAAAGAATTAAATAGCCGGTCCAGAAACATGAAGACAGTTTTGAAGATTGCAATAATTGACTGAAAGAGCTGAAGCCACATGCCACTATGTACAGAACTGGTGTGAGTTCATACTGCTGCTTCAAATTTGTTCAAAATATTTTGATAGGGTAATTTTGTCCTGGCAGACTCAGGATGAGATCAAGTATCATCTGTTCTCCTGCAGCTACACAAATGCAGCCCAAGCACCATATGGTGTGCTCTGGCACAGCACACATGTCACAACTGAAATATGATCACATGCTCACACCAGATCTAGATTAGATTTCTCTTGCTTTTTAGTGCATAGATCAAGTACCAATGAATATGGAACCACTAGCTGTTTGCCATGGTTTTAAAAGAAATACCCAACTATCAGTACCAAGTATTTGGCTTAATGCTGGGGGATGCTGACAGTCCTCCTCTCCTATCTAATATAACTGGGGTTATCAATTGGGCTGCTGGTACACAGAGAAGTAGCAGAGTTACTGAGGGACACACCGTATTAGGGAGGGCTTGGCTAAGGGACAACTCAGCTGTGCCACACTTACACATCTGCTATTGTGAAAAGCATGCCCACTTTCTCGGCCTTTAGTTAAACAAGGTCTTCCAGTTGCTCTTGCAAGGCTATTATTTGCACAGAGGTATGTATGCATACACAGGACACTGGTGTTTTCTTAGAACTTTCTGCCCAGTGTCCAATTAATCTTTAATTGTAAAATCTGTATTTAGAAACTACTTTCACTGTGACCTTTCCTCTGAAAATGTATTTTGGCTCTATGTAAGTTTCATTCATAATGATGTTCACAGTATTAACTTAAAATATTTTATTTTGGTACTTTCTGTATCTCCTGTGACACTTCCACAAATCTTTATATTTCCAGATGCAATTTCATTCAGTTTGTAAAGGAAGAATAAAGAAAATATGATAAATATAATTTAGAATTTTATAAGAGACCAGACTTTATATCTGGTATGAATTTTGGAAAAATTGGGAAAGGAAAGGGGAAAGAAAAGAAAAGAAAAAGAAAAAAGAAAGAAAAGAAAAGAAAAGAAACAAGAGACAAGATGAGACAAGACGAGACAAGAAAAGAGAAACAGATAAGATTTGGGAGGTTTGTTGTCAGTTTCAAACTTTTAAACTGTTTTTACCTGGAAAAAAATCCAGGGTTTGTTTTGAGATTTCTAACAAACCAAAGGAGTAAAAGATGGGTTTTAAATGTGTTAAAACATTCTGTTTTGTGAAAATGAAATATTTTGTTTCAATTTCCATCTTTTAAAGAATCTCGACTTTCTAGAAAAGTAAAGGGAAATTCTAATATAGAAATCTATTTAAAAATGATCCATTTATAAGTTACTGAAACATCTTTTTTTTTAAGAAGATGAATACATGTTTTCAAAGCAATTCGGTAATACAGAGTGTACATTTTTTCCTAGAAAGGATTTATGCATCCAACTCTAATCAGTTCACACCTGTGCAAAATGAGTGTAAGCAGATGTATAATGCTTCTGTTATAATGTGGTATGGCTTCCACTCCCAGAGGAAATCCTGGCTCCAGCATTGTCAGAGAGAGTTTCTCAAATACATTTCTTCACACCTAATTCATGTTTCATCTTTAAGAAACAGTGGTTTCACACTAGTCTAAATGTTGCTACTCTTACTGGTAGATGTGCCAAATCACTGACATTAAATATGCATACTATCACAACAATTCAGATTTTTTACTTTATGAAGGGCCAAAATAATGGTTCATGCCCTAGCTATTTCCTGTCTAGACTACTATACTGGTCTTTTGGAGAGATTTTCTGCTTTTTCCATTATTTTTTTCAAAGTGAAATGTACAAAACTCTGTAGCTTTTTTTCTTTTTTCAGTTCTCAGGAAAATGATGGGCCTGTTTTCCTGCCTCATAATATTAGAAATCTATGCCCCTGATGAACAATCAATCCTTTATTTACATTTGAACTGTGATTGCATGATAAAGCAGAAACTGATCCTGTGGGTTAATCTACAATAGGGTGCTCTTAGATAACGGCAAACTCAGAGCGATGGCCTCTGAAGTATCCGATTTATTGCACTCCAGTGAGTGATGATAACAACTCGTGACTCAATAGAGGCATGGAGAGGTCAAATATTCAGGTGGGTTTCATTCATTATTTTATTCTGAATTAACTATATAATCTCCACCAACTTCTCCAGGTAATTATTTATCTGAATTATCTTAGAAGCTTGTCTTAACACACTGTATATGGTATTTTTAGGATACCTGTTTCAACCCACTGAGGGGTCCTGAACATAAATAAGACTACATTAGATGCTTAACTTTTAGATAGCTAAATTAGACTGGAAGAATATTATCTCTCCTTTTCTGCTGGATACCTTGATATTTGTCAAGGATGTCTGAGAACTGTGATGGTTGCCTTTGGAATGGTAAATATGAATAGTTTTAGGGTGGATGAATAGGTCATTAAGTGGTTAGTAAGCTTTCATCTGTTATTTTTAATTGCAGTTTGAGCTTGATCAGATTTATTATAACATTCAATAATTCTAATCCAACCTTTGTTTCAATATCTTGTTCTCTAGCATTTGATTGAATGATCAGTCAGAACCTGTAGCATACATTTTAATTAATCAATTTTCATTTTTTCAGCTTTTCTTATAACAGTGACTTATTTCATGTATTTCTTCAATATCTTTGTTCATCATGCACAATTTTCTGTTGTCTGAATATTCTTTGGGCAATTGTGTCCCAAGGGTTACTCACTGACACCATGTTGTGGCTACTTTTCTACTTGGACCACAGGCAGCTTCACTGCTTGTGTGATTTTGTAACCTTTGAAATTTCAGCCAAGTGACTTTGTTCTTCTGTAATCATGAATTTTGTTTTATTGAGTTTCGTATTTAACATGTTTTTATACAGGGAATGCTATTCATGCATGCTTCCCAACCAGTACTCCAACAAAGCTCAAGTGTTCTGTTGATCTCATTGTGAACAGTGTTTAACAAAGATTTTTGGAAGGTTTCCAATAAAAATGCAACAGAAGCAGACAGGGAGAGGTTAGGCAAACAGTGCTGCATTATACATGGCTATGTACAACACTGTGCTCAGGAAAAGCTAAAGAAATATAATTGCTCAAAGGGACCATTTATGGGGAAAAGCAGCAATAAACGTAAGTAAATGCTTCAGAATGATCTTTAGTTTGAAAAAATGATGAGGTCCAATGCCATTTCTAGTATATAAGATTTTGTCTTGCTACAAAACTTTCAAGTTTTCTACAGAATATGAACCAAATGCTCTTTCAGAAACACTTCAAGATGATTTTACAAATCTCTAGTTTTATCCTAAATCTTTGCAAATATCAGCAAATACAGAAACAGGGCACTGTTAATTGAGTAATGTGTAAGATATGGATGTTTCATTACTCCATGTTGTTTAAAGTAAAGAACTGTGGCTATCTTATGCTATTCCAATGAACATTGTTCAGACTGTATTGTCTAAACCTCAGTCGTATGGTGTCTTTTTCTACACCTGTCTTTTTTCAGAGAGCATTTATTTACCATGGCTGGATCTACAAACAAACGTTCTCCGTGTTCTTTTCTCTGTGAAGATAGTCTATGCAGCCTGCCAATTCCTTATTCTCTATATTGGGATAGATCAGAATTTATATGGGCTTCTTTGTCATGTCATAGTTGATCTCTAGCTGATCCTAGAGGATAGGTCTGGGTAGGGCTAGAGCAGCCTCTGGGCTGTGCTATCAGAAAGGCAGATGGCCCAAATAAGCTCCTGACTGATCCCAGACACTGTTCAAAATCTTGATGCTCAGTGTATGAAGATTTTAATTTAGTGTGAAGATTTGTTCCTTCTCTGTCATACCATTCATTCATGTACAAACATCAGATGTTTCATCAGCTACTGAATTTTGAACAGGGCAAAATGCCTTTCCCCCCCAGTTGCATTACTTTGGGTTTTAATGTAAATCTATGAGATACTGAATCTTTGTAGCATGGTTACAAATGTCACTATTGCAGATGGAAGCACTCTTCTAAATGAAACAAGCTTGATTTCTCTAATGGTCTTGTTCTTTTAAAGTCTTTTCCTTTTCTCAGTGACACATCAAAAATTTGAAACCTGGGCTACTAGAAAATTGAGATTTTTCTCAGTGGGCTCATATAAATAATAACATCTGAGCAATTATGCTTTGAGTATATACTAGATTTGCCTCCTTACTCTATGTCATCTTTGAATCCCCAATTTCTCATGGTCATAACACTAATAGAGGACAATTATTTATCAGAGGTTGCTTTTGAATTCAAGTTTTGTTTTTCCAGCATGGGTATGCATGCATTAGTAATACGTACTATATACATTTTTTCCCTGTAATATTAAATTTCAAATGCATTTTTATAGAAGATTCTATAGTATTGCTTCACTCATCTGCTCTATTATTTAACTCTCCTATAGATCTAAATACATGGCAGTTGCAAGTATATTGATGTGCCTGATTTTAAACTTGCTGAGTGAAAATCACTAACATTGATTCAGAAATTAATCCCCTTACAAGGTGCAATAGCACAACTTTACTTGCCATCAGTTAGTGGAAGATTAATAGTGCTGCCCACAAAAAAACCCGTGTAAGCTCTTGTAGTTTTCCTAAAACTATTACTGAACTTTCAAACTACATTGTATTGTGGGGTGGATTGTTTTTGTTTTTTGGGTTTGTTGATGTTGTTGGTTGGTTGGTTTTGTGGGTTTTTGTTTGTTTGGTTTGGTTTTGGTTTTGTTTGTTTGTTTGTTTTTGTCTAGATATTCCCTAATACAATGAAAGATAGTTAAAAATTATAAACATATTGGCATTCCATTGCTTTATGAAATAAGATGATTTCATACAAGAATGAAACGAAAAGTCATATTCTCAGCAGACATATGTAATTGTAAGTGTGCATCTATATCACACACTTACCCCGAGGCTAGTGCCAGTCTCCTCTGTCAGGATGCTGCACAACATCAACACAGATCTGAATTACCCTGCAAACTTCAGGGTCACAGCAAGGCTTTGTGCTGGCTCTGAGGGCAGAGAAGGATGGTTAGAAAGCCTTTCAACAATAGAGGCAAATCTGTCCTCTTCCTTTAGGACAGGAAAGGGGCAGAAGGAGGCAGAAGATGTCAGGAGAGGGGTCAGGGCAATGGATGTCTTTTACTTGCCTCCTTTTCTGATATCTTGGGAAACTACCTAAGTTGCCCAGATTTGACACATTAGATATGTCCTCTACTGTCAGTAAGGCTGAAAAATTTCTCTAGTGAATTTTGTTGTTCCTTTTGTGTTTTAAACATCTGCAGCAGGATTAGACCTTGAGACATAAATATTCTTAAAAGCAATTTTCCATAGCTAAAAGCTTGAAAAGAGAGCTTATCTGATGACTTCATACTTGTCTTCTCCCCTAAAATCTCACAAGAACTCTAGACTTTAAACTAAGGCCAAGATCTCTCCAAGGTTGCCTAATTTTATATGATCTCATAGCAAACTTGGAAAAGATCTCTCAAGTTGATCTGATCAGCTATCCAATTCAAATTACTTCCCCAGGCAAAACTGCATGGTCCCCAGGTGAATGTTGGAGGGAAGACTCAGAAGTGTGCATGATTTATATATTTTAGCTACCCAAATCCAAAAAGCCACTGCCTTTATGGTACTTAGGGAAGCCTTCATGAAGTGAAGCTAGGACTGGTAAAGGCACTAGAGAAGAGAGAAACTGTATTTTTAGGGCATACAAATACATCCTGAATTCCTTTATTTTACATTCTATATTGAGCACAGGCATAAATAAAAAATAAACATGCTTATTCCACACACACACAAAATCTTATGAACTCATTCAGATGCTTCAAGATACAGAAAAATGCTACAAAAGAAGGAAAAATGCACTTTCTAAAGATGTAATTATGTATGGTTTTGTACAATACAAATTAACTTTCTCTGCCTTTCTTCATGTGTCGAATGAATTAAGTTAGGTGGCCTGAGAGAATGAGACACCTGAAAAGGTGAATGGGAAGCAGTAGCTTCAAGGAGGGGGAGTGAGCTGAAGGAGGGAGAAAGACTATCATGTTGAAAATAGTGAAAATCATGCTCCAAGCACAAAGAGTCACAAAGCATTGGTAGCTTAGTTCAAAACCAGGAAATATTATAGACTCACATTGCTCTGTTAGCTAAAATAGACTAATCTGTTTAACAGTGAACACATTTTTGAGCTTTACATAGAAGTTGGCATATTGGCCAGATATTGTGTGCTTAGTAAAGAGATTCAAAATCAGAAAAGGAACCACAGACTCTTAA
>JANHFX010008141.1:42415-101519 GCA_027560015.1 Chloroceryle amazona
GAGGGCCTGTTTGCAAAGGCCTGGAGTGAAAGGATGAGGGGCAATGGTTTTAAATTAGAAAAGAGTGGATTTAGATTAGAAAAAAGGAGGAAGTTCTTTACCATGAGTGGTGGAGCATTGGAACAGGTTGCCCAGGGAGGTAGTTGAGGCCCCATCCCTGGAGACATTCAAGGTGAGGCTTGACAAGGCTCTGAGCAACCTGCTCTAATTGAAGATGTCCCTGCTATCAGCAGGGGGGTTGGACTAGATGACCTCTAGAGGTCCCTACCAACCCAGACATTTCCATGATTCTATGATTTCTGTGATTCTATGAAACCTTCTCCACCCTTAAATCTCGTTGAGTGCCTTTGCCCAGTTTACTTCCTAGTTTATTAGATCTTAAAACCTTACTTGATAATCTTAACTGATTTTATTATTTTTTCTTTCCCTTACACTTCGGTGCGGATTACATCTGAAATACTTTTGTAGTAAGTGATTGATTATAACCTATTAGAATCTGAAATCAGTTTATTTTGTACATGTTTGTTTTCATTTTGAAAAAAAGTATATGTTTATGAGAAAAAAACCTAATAACCAGAGAATTATTTAATGAAGAAATCTCAATGGTAAAATTAAGGAATACCAAGGAATACTCTATCAATAACAATTTATTCTCCAGCCTATTTCTTGAATCAAAGTATCCTATAATTAAGCAGTTTCCTGTAGTATTACTCATCAATTTTATTGAAGAATGTTTCACTATCCAGGCCATACTAGCAGTCAAACCAGCAGTCTCACTCTAAAGAATCTACTTCAGTGATCCAAATATCCTAGTCAACACTGCAATTTTACATTTTTCAGTTACCATTTTTTAATCTCTTCATGCACTCCAAGAAATAAAAACTATAGAAAGATTGGAAAAGGGCTTCAAGGTCTGGGAAGTGTATTCCTCCACTATGTGAAAACAGCAGTTGTAAGATATGTTAGATGAAGTAAAAGAAGATGGAGTCAATCAACCATTTTCTTCTGATAAAGTGACAACAGAAGTTTCACTTAAAGGCATGCTTTATTCAGGAAGTGATTTAGTGGGTAAAAAGCAATAAAACTGCATTTTATTTCTTCATATCATCAGTTGAACTTCCATTCTTATGAATATCAGATGTGCCTTTCTATCAAGCTTTGGATGCTAATGCACTTAAACTGTCTGATTTTTTTCATATCTGTGCATGGGGTAGTTTAGTGCAGTGTATCATTGAACAGAAAGCAAGACAATTGTGTCATAGTCTGTTTTCAGTTGAATTAGTTATATTAAATAGAATTTATAGTGTTCTTGTGAAAAAACTATCATTTAGTTGTTGTAAATTATCAATGTAGGAATTATTGTCCTGATTGAATTATCCTCTCCATTTTAACACATTCTTCTCACATGAAAATAAGCAGTACCCTACATCTGCTAAAAATAAAAGAGATGAATCGGTTGCAGCCTTAATATGTCTAACGTGGAGTTTGGCAGTAATGTATATGAAAAACCAGTGGCCGATTTTAAACAAGTATTCATTGAAACTTAACAGATACAAATCATCAAGAATCCATAAATCATATGTGTTTTCAATAAATATTTGAAATGTAATTATTCCACAATAAGTATTCTATTAAAGTTAGTTATATTTAATAACAGTTGCTGCATAGTTCATACAGATTTAAACAAATGGCTAGTATAAACAGATTTGCCAAAGAACTACGGTTATGCAGACGTGTATTATATATACATACATAATTCCTTTATGCTGAGTATTTTCTACATGCTTGCACATTTCCATCATTACATATATATCTTTCCTTTCTCATACACACATATATTTAGATCATGCAATGTTTCAATCAAATTTTTTGAAGTACGTGCATTTAAAATAAAATGTCTATATTAATTTGCCTTTAAAAAACAGATTTAATTCACTTTTAAGACATTAAATCTTTAGTACAGATTTCACAACAAAACCGGTACCCTAGAAACACAGGGTAAAATAATTTCTGTATCGACTAGAGAAGCTTATCAATAAACTATAGACACTTGTAGTCTAATAAAGGTTAATGTCTTCTTTTGATCATAATTTCCCTAATATATCTCTGTGATCTGTGATGAAAAAGAGATAATTTTAGGGCATTTCAGTTGAGCCTTAGTATTCATCAGCCTGTTTCCACAAACTTCCTTTTGTGTTCCACTGACTAGAAAAGGAGCCTACAAAATATATACCAATCTATCTCCAAAACAGGTCATGAAAACAATGTATTTTACATTCATTTACAATATTTTTTTTAATAATCTGATTACATTCTGATTGTGAATTTACAGCAAATAGCTATATAATAAAATACAAAATAAATAGCAGTCATTTTGAAATAAGTGGGAAAATAAATTAAAATAAAAACGACATCTCTATTAATCTTGTCAAAAATATTTTTATCATATGGACATATGTTGGTAAGAGAAGACTGTATCAAACTGGTGTTTCCTCACAACAATAGTCCTGGAAAATTTCCAACCAGTGTTTTTTCCAGATTTATGATATTTCAAGTTGACCAGTCCAGTAATGTAAGTGAGATTTTATTAAATTCGTCCTCTAAATTCTGTATGCTGAGAACTGGTGTGTCTTGCTCTTATTTGTATGAAACTTTGTTGTCACAATAGCCTCATAATTTTTAACGGCATTGCATATAATGAGGTTATAGGATTTGTCTGCTGGAACACACTGGGAGATGGCTTCACATGGAATATTTATGCCACCGCAGTGTGTTAGAAGTCTACATGGACTATGCTGGCTGAGATGTAATTATTTCCCTGGAGTGAACCCTGACCATAAACCAGGCAGACATACTGGTATCTTCTTACTCATCTCAAATTCCCAGCAGGTCCTGCGCTGAGTTTATCTGGCTTTATGGTTTCAGTCTGGCATGAAGTATGCAGTGAAAGTCAGAAAGAACATAAGGGCTGAATGTGATCTGACTGAATCAAGTTTAGAAGTCAATTATTGCCACTGCCAGCTTAAACCAAACCAAACCAAACCAAAACCAAACAAAAAACAAAACCAACCAAAGAAAAACATACAAACAAAAATCCCAAGAGATTAATGACAACTCTGCAGTACTGCAGGGTCTACATGGAAGAGAAATTAAGCCCCAGAATTTAGGAGAGTGTTACTGGAGGGCAAAGATTCAGGACTAACACAGGAACAAGATCAAAGGTAAAAAAGAAACCCAAGCAAGCAAAAAACCCTTACTCTGATTCTTTCCCCACCACTGAGTCCAAACCTCATTTCCTCAGTCCAAACGTCATTTCCTCTCCATTTCCTCCACTTTGCCTTTGCACATCTTGAGACTCTTCCACCCATTTAACAACTAATTATCCTGATAAGAAAAAGCCAAGACCAAGTCCGAGACAAAAAATTGCATCCTAATGAGTCAACTCATCAACTGCAATAAGAGCTGACTGTGTATGTTCTTCACGCACCTAAGGATTCAGATAAGGTTTTTTTAATCTAACTTATGCTCATTATTAGCTCAAGATAATATGTTTTACTTTGTCATTTTGGAAACCCTATGAGTATAAACAGCCAATACATGAGACTATAATACAAAGATTCACATGTCCATCAACAAAAGGTTTTATCAAAAGCCCAGAACCTGACAAAAAGGCTACAAAGGTTTTCGTTATAAAGTTCACCTAAGTTGTTCTTTACTGAACAATAATGTGAAATGCAACCATGGTTAATTTATCCAAGTTTAAATTAAATTGCCTTCTGCAATTCTAATTAATTTGTTTCTGCAGAACACAAATAACAGGACACATATGATAGCTTATTGTTTCACGGTAACACATTTGCCTTGAGATGATTAAACACTGAAAGACACATATATTAAAGTAAATCACTTTTACTAAAATGAAATTTCTGTATGCCTGAAGATTGACATGATCCTCATAATATGAAAAGATGAATAGAAGATATGTCAGGTGAAATTATAGTAATAAAATGGAGAAATATAGGTATTGAGAATCTTAACTTTCAAGAAAATGGGTGAATTCAGAGTAGCTTTTCTGCTTCATAGGTTCATATACTCTATGTTTCTTTTTCTTATGGACTATATCAAAGACTTTAAGAACTGCCAGAGAAGATAACTGAGTTTTCTGTTGATAAGAAAAAAATCATACCTTGTCTATTGAAACTTGTACTTTTTATTCCCTGTGACATGAATCATTGCATACATATTTTCTTGTCTCATCATAAGATCCAAACGTAGGTTTAATGAGAATCAATAGTTATTTCCATTTCCCTTAAAAACTGTAGAAAAGTAAATACTTGTGTCACGTTTCAGCAAACATTTACAGTTGTTTCAGTACTTTGTCTCTCTTTGGGTTTACATATCCATGGAAAATTATTACTTGGTTATTTTAGAATTATGTTTCTGAGAAAAATCCCACAGAAAAAATGTTTCTGAAAACCTTAATTACTGTTAGATTATTTTTTTAAACATCTCCACAATGCACACAAAATGAGATAAACTTCCACTACTGTCTGATGGTATGTAGGGCAGAGTATATACCTTCCTAGTACCTATAAGATGGAAAGGGTGTTACAATTTCTGAAATTAAAATACTTCTAGGAGACTTTTATGTCTTTACGCAACTGATTTTTTTTTTTGGAATCCTGGTCTTACTCAACAACCTTCTGATTTTGTAGAACAACTTTCTCTTTTACTTGTGATAGAATAAAATGCTAAATAAAACCTGAGCTCTATTATGTAGGTACTTGCAACACTATTAGGAACTCTACTAGTGTAGAAACTCACATACAACACTATTGGCTTTCAGGAGGTTTGTTACCATTTAAATCTTCTAAAATTGAAACCTGAGCATAAGAAAAAGAAGACTCTAGTATTTTGTTAGGTTGATTGTTTCTAGGTTTGTATGTGTATCAGAATCAATATCAGTAAAATTATTGCGATTATGGGTCGGTCTTAAGCAAGGCGGGTCACCACCTGAGTTTCTATTTACGTCCAGTCTTCTCTCACCTAGAAGTCCTGATTTTCTTGGGTGTTGAAAGCAAGAAATTAGAAGCCAAAATCTGCAAATCAGTCCAGAACTTCAGCTAATGTATTCAGAACATAGCCCCCCCCCCCCGATAAAAAAGCATGTTCAGCTCTAGAGACTTGACATCTTCATCCTTTTTGCCTTGTTACCCCCAGTTTATGACCCTCCTTAACTCTTCTTTGACACAGACCTTCAAACTCCCTCACTTGACTCCTCTTGATTTGCCACATGTACTCATCACTGGGCCATTGAGCCTTAGCCCAACAGAGATATGGCTAGTCTGTAATAAAAGGAGAAAATCCAGTGGAGTCAAGAACAGTAGTAAGAATGAAAACTTGACATAAGAAAGAGCTGAAATAATAGAAAAAAATTTAGGTCACAGTTGCAAGTAAGATAACCATCAGTAAGTGACTTGCCCATTTTGAGTAGTGCAAGAAATAATAACTTTGTATATGATGAGGAAGGACTAATCTGTATCTTAAGAGAATTTATTTTCTGGTAGATAAATAGGTAAGCATGGAAATACATTCTCTAGGAAGCTATTCAGTTCCAGAAATAAGAAGGGTTTAAGAAGTTGGACCAATGGGTATGATCTAGATGTATCAGAACTCAGGACACAGAAGATGGCTTGCTGCATTTTTACGACTTTATGTCAAGGCAATAGATTTCTTTTACTACGTTCTGTGGAAACAGATTTTTCCTGAAGCTGGCATAAATGAGAAAAGAATTCTAGGATTGTTTATGGTTACTGAATTGATATTGCATAAACATTGCATAAAAATAGATGGAAGAGATCATAAGTATCAATATCTGCTATATTCCGGTTTTTCCACTTTCGACCCTGTCAAAGCACAAAATCCCTTGAGAAAACAGATGAAGCTTACACTTTTGACTTCCAGCATATGCAAAAGAATTGTTTATCATTTACATATAAGAACTCCTGATACAAATTTTGAACTTTGACAGATGATGTGTTTATCATCCAAATTCATTTTAGCTTGCATATCTATTAATTCAGATGGATTAACGTTTATTTCAGAATGACAAAGTCTATGGAAAAAAAGCAAAGTATTACACATTGTTTAATTCTTGTAGAGAATTGAAAGTGTGATAAATCCCATTCCTATGTGTCTGTTTGAACAACTGTTGATGACACAGATAACAAATGTAATATCTTTGGGAAACTCGAAAATGGAGAGCAGAAAGAAAGAGAAGCAAAACAGATTTTTCTCCAAGTGCTTTAGCAGGTGCTTTTATTCAAACATCAGAACATTTACATTCCTTTCAAAGAAGTTGATTTGCTTTCACATTTAAGCATAAGCTTTGATGAATCCTGGGTCC
This sequence comes from Chloroceryle amazona, assembly GCA_027560015.1. Classification (NCBI taxonomy): domain Eukaryota; kingdom Metazoa; phylum Chordata; class Aves; order Coraciiformes; family Cerylidae; genus Chloroceryle; species Chloroceryle amazona. The sequence continues at coordinate 48,822 of JANHFX010008141.1, forward strand.
ATGATATATGCTCTTCAATTGACTTAAAATGTAAAAAAGTAGGATGACATGAGACTTCTTAGGCTACAGCATTTTTGTGAACCACCAATCTTTCCATAGCAACATCTAGTGACACTTATGTAGAAGGAAATCACTGTTTAGTTGACCTGAAAGTATCAAGACATCACCTCTTAAGGAGAAATGGTGATAAATAAATTCAGATCAGCCACTTACGTTAAAGCTTTTCAGTCAGATTAACCTTGGACATGACCACTTTTAGATGCTGAATAAAGATAAGTAAATCTTAATGTTGTAAAACATTTTGCCACTATGGACTTGTTAGGAGTTTTTTCAAACTCATTTTTGATAGTCAGCTCTGCCTCTCCATTCCAGCTATCTTTTCAGTCTTCTAATTCTTCTGGATCTAATCAGGTATACGATTTTTCTATGTTTTATTTAGCACTAGTGTGATTAAGATTATACTTGTGACTACTTAATGGGGCTTAAAGTACCCTTAGTTTTATGGGAAAAAAAGTTCAGTATGAAATCATAGCATACACAGATGACTCAAAAATGTGATGCATTTATGATTTATAAGACATTATTATAAAACAATAAAAACATTTCTGTTGATATTTTACTCCTGTGTCACTAGGTTTCCAGATTTTTTTTTTCAGGTCAGTACTTTATCTATGAATCTGCATACTGAAGCAATCAGAAAATGTTTCTTTTAAAACTTCATATACCTGTTTATAATCACTTACAGCTGAATAAGTTAGTGACAAATATGAGCTTTTGGTTTGCAGTGAAACATCGCAGAGAGAAATGGCTATGGAAAAATGAGTCATACTTTGTTTTTGCTCCCACATTATTGGTGGATAAAAACAAAGCCTCAGCTGTAGGACCTTATTCTGCTCTCAGTTTTATACTTCCTCTGCTTAGAGAATTTTAAACTTGAGGTAGAAATTGAAGACAAGGTGTTCTCAGTAGACTTGGTTTGACAGAGTCCTTAATACTTGTGTTAATGTGTAAGTCAGAAAGAAATCAAAGCAGGTCTCATACTTTCCATGACTGACACTTAGGAAATACACAAGAAAACTTTCTCTGCAGTTCCTGAGAGACAATAAATGCAAAGCCTCATAATGCAGATTTTACAGAGCCATTTTCTGAATAGAAACATGCTGGGGTTTTGATTTTATAGTAGGGCAGGGATCACTTGTCATAGTTTACTTGCCAGAAAAACAGTTGAACCATTTATGAATTTCAAAAAACATTTGGATGGACATTTTAGTTTATGTATGTATTTATTTATTTATTTATTTTGACAAGAGAAGCAAAGAAACATTTGCAGTGTCTATTCCACAATAAGAATGCTGGTACTGTGGTACTGAAGCAGTAACTCAACTGTAATGTTTCTTAGTTTAAGGGAAGTTGTATACATTTATCTTCCACTATGCAGGAAAAAACTTCAGCCTCTACATGATGGGCTCCCTGGAACAAGAGAAGAAGCTGCTTGGCACATTAATACCTTAACCACTGAGCAAGAAAATCAGTCCTGCTTTCTGATTCTGGTTTAAAATATTGAAGTAATTTGCATACCTACCTAAAAAAATGAGATTTTCTACCTTAATGTTATTGACACACAATACATTTTTGAAGTAATTATTTTGCACACCTACCTAAAAAAATGAGATTTTCTACCTTGATGTTATTGACACACAATACATTTTTGGCGAGTAAGTAGAATATATTCTGCTGGATTCAGAACTAGGATCTGAATCAAACTGTCAATAGCTGTTCAAGTACGTGATGCAACAGTTGCAAGAAGGATTTATTTCATTTTCTGAGTGTCTGGAGAATGTGTGTGGTATGTCTTCTTCCAAGAAGAAACCTGAATTCTAGTTTTCCACACAGTCTGCAGGTGGCTGCTTGGGAAACAAGAAAAGGACACTCAGAGTCCCTCTCTTATTGTGAAATTTCTCTGCTTTCATTTTATTGTTTTTCTTTCAAAATATTATTCAAAATATTGTTGCTCTTGTGTGTTGTTTTTTTTTTCCTTTCCTTTCCTTTCCTTTCCTTTCCTTTCCTTTCCTTTCCTTTCCTTTCCTTTCCTTTGTTTTTTTTTTTTCTGGAGGAAAGAAATGTTTAACTGAAGAGAAAAAAAATTATGCTGAATTTTTGATACATTTTTCATCTCAGTGGTTAAATTTAAAAATTGCTTACCTACTATAAGTGCTAAGCAATCTGAAAAATGAATACCTTATTTAAGGGATACAACATATACCAAGAGAGAATCTTATTTATGAGAACAACATATTAGCAAGGTAAGGTGAATCAAAACAACCAGAGTGCTATTGATGTGTAGACCAATATTCTGTCTTAGCAAATTTAATTTAGAAACATTCAGTGTAAAACATTCTTTGTGATGTAGGTGTCCATACATTATGTGACAAACCCTGTATTTCCTATACTAAACCTATGATTCAAATACTAAGAATAGTAAGCTACATTTATTTAGTGAACAAAGAACATTTCTGGTAGATGTAGCATGTGTTTTTATTTATGCCTAAAGTTATCTGCAGGGGAAGAGAAAGCAGAATTACAGTATGTACCTCAGAAACATTTTTTGTCTTTGCATGAAATCGACCGTAGTAGATTTCTTTGCACATCAATTTCCTGAGATAACTGCAAAACCCACTTTCAGAAAAGTATTATGTATGTTTTATAACTTGCTTAAAATAGCATCTTTTTCAAATTACCATGTACAGGATCAGCAAAAATTATTTACTGGTTAAATATCAGGCTTTATCAAAACATTCTGTGAATGCAGTTGGGAATAAAAAATGCCTTCTAAAGATGACCTACATACAAATATAAACATCATCTGAGATGACGCCTGGGTCATCATGGTCTTTCACAGGTGGTTGCTGAGCCATTAAAAGTTTGAAATAAGCCTTGTTAATAGGTATTGCAGCATATTTATATGCAGATCAGGTACAGAGAAAGCAGTGCAGCACACAGATTTTGCATGTATATGCATGTAATATCATCATTCAGTCTTGTCATACAAACACAGAATAATAGAATGCTTTGGGTTGGAAGGAATCTTTAAGGGTCATCTAGACCAACCCGGCTGCATGGACATCTTGAACTAGATCAGGTTGCTCAGAGCCCCGTCCAATCTCACATGGATTGTTTCCAGGGATGGAGCTACCGCTCTGGACAACTTGTTCCAGTGTTTAACCACTACCCTTCATCCTGTCAAAACAGGCCCTGCTAAAAAGACTGTCCTTATCTTTCTTATAAGCCCCCTTTGAGTACTTAAAGGTGGCCTTTACAGTCTCCCCGGAGCCTTCTCTTCTCCAGGCTGAGCAATCCCAATTCTCTCATTCTGTCCTTGTAGCAGAGATGTTCATTTTCATGGCACTCAACGGGTCCATATCTTTCCTGTACAGAGTACCCCAGAGCTGGACAGAGTACTCTAGGTGTGGTCTCAGAGAGTGGAGTAGAGAGGCAAAATCACCTCTTTTGACCTGCTGGCCATGCTTCTTTTGGTGAAGCCCAGGATACAGTCGGCCTTCTGGTCTGTGAGTGAACATTGCCATCTTATGTCTAGCTTTTGTCCTTTTGACCTACATGTGAATGCCACAGTAATGAAATCTCTGCTCTCTAACAATTAACATGTTGCCATGTATCATTAAAATATTATTTGAGATGGATTGGAATATTCCTTTTATGCATATTACTGCTTATTTGGCCTATTGTGATCCCAGCCATAGTATACGTAGCTGTAACATGGCACTACCAGAAATTCAGTATTGCTTCTCAGTTGGAATAGTTTGTGCTTTTTAAAAAATAATAAGCTCTACATCAGCTAAATAATTAACTACCAGATAAATATTTTCTCACTATGTTTTTTTTCATCTCACCCTGGGAATAGCATAGTAAAGGCTACATAAAAGCAATTTCCACATAATTTTTGTGGGAACATCTTTCCAGTTGTCCTTTTTTCAAACAATGATGATGATGAATTTTCAATCCAGGCTTTTAAATCTGTGCTTTCTTGCTTCTCTTCACCTGGACTTCTCCCACTGACTTAATAAACCAATCAAGCTTAATGCAGTGCCATATGATTTATCCCTTAAAAATGATCAGCTAATGAACAGCCACTTAAGCGATAGAGTCATCTTTCTATTTAAAATTCTCCTACTCTTCAAAAATTGTGCAGTACACAAAAAAAGTAAATCACCAGATTTTTTCTTGGGCATACTATCTCTCAAGGACTAAACTTTCTCATTTGACCATTTTAAACATAGAATAAAGAGTTCCATTTTGAAGTTTGAAATGATTAAACAAGAAATATTAGAGCACTTTATAGAGTAAGAAAAAGACAGGAAATGAAAGGGCATTAGATCACCATTTTTATTTATTTATTTTATTAATCCACGGTTGTTATTTATGGATACAAACCCTTGGAAAGAAGGATGCACCCAGTGTAATCTGAGGTATTTCCATCTTGATAAAATTCAATACCTGTCGCAATAGACAGTGCGTAGTGAAATGCTATTTTTCCAGTTGTATGTTGATTCCCCAAACCAACTCAGCTTTTTTATAATCTGTTGAAGATACGCAGTCAGGGAAAAACACCACAGACTAGTTTCACACTTCCCAAAATCCTTATTATTCACTCATACAAAAAAAAATCTACAAGAAATTTTGTGGAAGCTGTACAACTTAATTCTAATAATAACCTAATAAGTGTAGCAATGCAGTAACTGCATTTAAACAGAATATGCTGTAAGTGCCAGTGTATATTTGTGTTAATAGTACCTATATGAAAGTATCAAACTACCACAAAAGGTTTCTTGTTTGCAGTTTTGATACTACTTCAACTCTACTATGGCACGTGAATTTCCAGATACTAAGCATGACTTCTATAATCTGTATTTGACCAGAAGGTCAAGATTTGGGTGGTTTTCAAATGTGGATCTTGAAGCCATTCAATTCATTTGAGACTGAACTACTTACTGTAAAGCAGTCAATATGATATTGCCTCTTTTGCCATTTTGTCAATGTCACACATTATTGGAATTGCAGCAACTCCCAGATTATAGATAGGTGTGATTATCATGACAGATATATCATTGACTAGTCATTAGATACAATAAAACCATAATAATGTAGGTCTTAGATTCTTGTATAGGTGGATTTTATTTGACTGCTTTTTATTCTATGAGTACATCAGATCAAGAACTCTTGGCCTCTCAAGCCTTTCCAGGCCTAAGGATAGCAGAGAATAACTAGAAAGGGGGAAAATGGTAATGAAGAGTCATCAATTTTGGGAAGTTATTGGCAGCACTTTCTTTTGGACATTAGTTAAGTCCAGCAGTTTTGCATTGCTATTACAATTGAATCCAAGTTTCCAGATCTCCAGATGGAGCTGCCTCTCCTCCACCCGTTGCCATGGAGTTCTGCCTGGTGTACTCCATTGTTTGCAAAGGGGAAACAGGGCCCAGGAGTTCTACAACCCTTCAAGAGATTTCTAACACATAGGAAAGTACTTTCTTACCTCTATAGGAGCTCATATTTTGACTGAAAGTAAAACACGTTGCTAGCAAGTAAACATACATTTTGTCAAGTCTGAATAGGCCAGTCTAAACATGCAGTGTTCACAAACCAGCCAAATCCCAAATTCATAAGGTTCAAATAGGCTAGAGAATATTTATAACAAGTTACACAGCCCAGTTTCAAATAACACAAGCGATTGCTTCTGTTATGATCCTATACACCTATATATCTCACCACCAGGCAAAAATGACAAATTACTTAAGTTTTCTTATGACTGAGAATCTTAGTGCATCTTTCATGAGTGTTTCTTTCTCAAAATATAACCCAGAAGATAACAAGAAAGTTTAAAATAACCATATCCATTGCATTTGGCCTCCAAAAATTCTATTTCATTATTTCTGAAGATATTCCCCCAGACTGGTCTGGTTTCTGGTTTAGACCCTTTTTGGCTAGACTAATCTGGCAGCATATGTCCTGATCTCCTTCCAGCCTATGCAGTAGCCTTTTATCAGAGCTGATACAGGCTAAGTTCATACCTATATATTGGAAATCAGGTTTTTTATCCCTTTATGCTTTTGTGACTGTTACAGTATAACCTGTATATATGCCATGTTATTTACCTCTTTCTATATGTTAAAAGAGATTTTTTTTTTCTTTTTAAATGGGATTTTTTTTTCACATTTTCCAAAACAATTGTTTTTTGTGAGCTATTTAATAAGATCAGACTTCCAGTCTATGACCACTACACTAGTGGAATACCTTTACATTCAACAGAAAGCTTTTAAAGTTCTCTCAGAAAACAAAGCACTTTACATGTTAGAATTGGTCTTCAGACTATAATTTCTAAAGATCCCTGCCCTAGACAGTTGAGGCATCAACATATTGCTGCATGATCCTAGGAGTTTTAGGAAGGTAACTTTCTAATAAAATTTGATAACATATATCAGCCTTTTATGAGGGTAACAATGGCCATCTTGGTGTCAAACAGGTATTAGATGGGAGTTACTCTAAAAGAATATTCTGAGTACTGATAAGCAGTGTTTTATGATCTTGGCAGGCGAGGTGGGCCAGGGAAGCAATGGAATGATATGAGGCCTTGTTAGTTTCTTTCTGTGTGATTTCACAGTATAATTTATAAATGGTGATTGAGGAATATTTATTTTACAGCTGTAGTGCATAAAAGCATCAGAAATGAATGTTTAACACTGACCACCAAAAACTGTCAAAAACATACCTGGAAGATAATGAAACAAATTAGATTCTGTCTCATTTTCCATGTAGTTGAAAACATAATTTTCTCAAAGGCTGGCATAACAGATCAAAGGGCTGCACAAACTGGAAGAGCCTGTAGACAACTGATGTCCTGGGCACCAGTTTGTAAGGCAGGTAAATATCTTATAATCTGAAAATATGCATAGACTGCTTACAAGGGTTTGAAATAGGGATTTCTTCTAAATATGTGATGTTTTACTTAAAGGAAGCTACTACAAAGGAAGCAGACTGAGGGGTTTGAAGTTAAGCCAGATATGTTCATAAAATGAACCTTGGTACCATGATTCAGCTTCAGCAAAGGGTTGTGTGATTCTATACTAAGCCAAGTAATACCTAATAGCCAGAAACTTGAGATGGTTGCACTCAAAGAAGGAAAGGTCACAGGTGCAATTTGGCCAGTAACTCTGTCTTCAAGCATTGTAGCAGACATAAGAACATGACCTTTTTGTGTTAAATTCTGTTCTGAGAGCTGTGACAGTATCATATATTTTTTATCTCTGCCACAGAAAGTGGAAATCAAGCATTCAAAATGGTGTTATTCAGTGAAACAGAAGTGTTTCTGGTTTTTTTTTTTTAATAAATCCAGAAAATTGTGTTTGGAGCGCCACTCTATTAAAAAGTCTGTTCTGAACTAAAAATAAGGAAAATATTTTTTACAGTCAGGGCAATTTCCCACTGACAGTGTGTAGTCCAGGACTTTGAATATTCTCCATTATTTTCACATCCAGAATTAAAACTAGATGCATTTCTAGTAGATAGCTCGGACTGCAGTTATAGATCATGTACAAAATTACTAGTTGAGCTTTTTCAAACCTGATGATCTGAAGGCACCCCCTGCCTTCAAGCTCCATGAATCTTTTAAACAGAGCTGTATTAATAATGATATATATGTACTTAAAAATGAATTGAACAAACTCTTGCAGAAAGGATAATGCATAAAAGAGGCAGCTGGCTGATGTACGTGAAAAGTTTTCTCTCTAAAACTCTTTTTTATTCACCAGGGGTCTGTAAAGGGCAAAAATTGATTTTGTTGATGTGGAGTCATAGCTGATAGGAAGGCTGTATAACAAAAAAAAAAAAAATAAAAAAAAACAAGGAATCAATTAATGTTTCAGCTATTTTGCATAGCAGTCTATACATAACCCTGGCAAAAAAAGCACTGCTGGCTGGAAGATGCATCTTAGGCATGACAATTAGCTCCCATTTCTTGTAAAGAAAGGTTACTTCTGACATTTACAGTCCTGTAATAGCAAACTTCATTTTTTGTTCTGGAAAACTGTGAGGATAAGTAAACATATTATAACTACTTTATATATAATGTTCCATTGAGTTCTGTGGCTAATTACACAATCATTGCTCAAATGACTCTTCATCAACCACCATGCTGCAGTTTGCAGTGTTTACGTGAAGGCAGATTCAGATCTTCACACAAATCACTCTCCCCTCGGCTGGAGTGGGATGGTGCTTCCATTTTATTCCTGAGGGTGTGGAAGTCACATGTTTGTGTGACTCTCAAAAGACCAAAATCAGAGAACTTGTAAATCGGTAGCACTCAACAATGCAAAAATACTTTGATTTGCTGGGACTACAGTAGGAATTACAGACTTTACTGTCATAGAATATAACAGGGTAATCTTCAATTATGATACATGACAGGTAGACACATTTATACAAATATATATTTATATTAATTTTGGTGTATACTGGATTTATACAGGGCATGCTGTCTATTGATCACAGAGTTCAGCTCAAATACTTTGTTTCAATCAGTTAACTTTAAAGAAGTTACTCCTAACTCTAAGAGTATCTGAGAGAAGAATCTGTTTTTTTGAGGCCTCATTAGTGGTGTAAAATGTTGAAGATAAGTGGTGAATTCCAAAATAATTTGGCAGGTGTTCCTCCCCTTCCCCAAAACTTAGGCCAGTCCAGAATGTGTAAAAGATTGTCACATACTACCCTCCATGTCCTATGAGTATTTCTAGTATCATGATGAAATTAGAGGCTAAGAAAACTTAATGTGAGACTCGGTGCGCATGTACATCTCACAAAAATATGTTGCTGAATGTACTTATTGCAGTTTAAAAAATCCCTTAACAAGTGCTTACAAGAGAAATACAATTCTGTGAAAATAAATACACAAAATGTTTTAAGATCACATAGTATTACCTGCTTCATTGTTTTTTGTTGGAGGCATCTTTTGAGCAACGATGACCTTGTTGGGCTGCTGAATACACAAGTATGCCCTAGTGGTTACCTGACAGCAGGAACATTGAAGAACAGTGTTTGCACAGCAGGTTTGTAAAGGACCAGCACCACAATTTATGATCAGATCAAGAACTAGGTTTCTAGTCTTTCCAATAAGCATCAAAATATACCACCTGAGAAGGTGGGCTTGTATCTATGTTTTCAGTCATGAAGCTCATATGAGTGCACAGGATAATATCTCCATATGCCTCATTCAGATCAGTATGAATTCCAGGAGAGATCCTAAGAAATCTGGAAAATGTGTAGGGCCACAGTAAACCAGGAACATAAGGTGCCAAGAAGCTTCAGTCTTGTCCAGATTCATACCACACCCTACATATGGGTTGTTTCTAGATACTACCATGTAGGCCTAAACATACTTCTTAGAGAGTTGCATATGTCCTTTGGAACAGAACATTCTATTACTTATTCGTCCATCCCTGCTATGTTGACCAATAGTTGTTTATGGTATGAAAAGAAAAATAAATAAATTCAGAGACAAGCTCTATTTTTACTTGCAAATCAAGAAAGGCATCACATTCTAATAACAGAGAAGAAAAGCATTGTTCACATGCTTCTATTTCAAACTATATTCATTATTTATTTTAATTCAAACCATCAGCAATATCTTACTGGTTCAGCATTGTGACTTATTTTTAGCATTGTTCCATATGGCTTATTACTTGGGTAACATCACTCAAATTCTAATACTACTGAGAATTAATGGTAAGAGAAACAGCACTCCATTATTTCACTGTAGAAAAGGGACATGAAGGGTGAATATATGAGTCTCATTTTAATCTGAATCAGTAGCATATTTTTGAAGAAAACCTCCTGTCTGTCTCAATTATAGTGCTGTGGTTGGCAACATAGAGTGTGGTTGGCAACAAGCCTGAAAGCTTGAAAACTGGATTCCTTTCAGAAAAAACCAAATCTGTAAGAGAAACTCCTTAAAGATGTCTAATGTGCTCCAACCAATGTGTTGAGTGCATGAGATCAGACAAGGGGAACTTTCAGTTCTATATCTTTTCTAGCAACCTAACCAAGCTTATGTGAAATAAGAAACAAAATGCAAATCCAATTTCTATAAATAAGTGGTATGAAAACAAAAAGCAGGGAAGCTTTTCCATATTTTCAAAAAATGTGTAGAAAAAAATAGTAGAAGTAGCTTAATATTTTATTTTTGACTGTAGATCTTTACTTGAAGACTGAGAAGTGGCCCTTATGAAGCTAATTATTTTTTATTTATCTTAGTCAATGAACAGTGGAATTATAAAAAAAAAATAAAAATCTGATTTATAGAAAGTCATGCCCCATAAAAACTCCTGGGGCCTCTACTGTTCTGACTTACACCCTGTGCAGCCTCACTGAAGTCCAGTGCCCATGGACTTTTAAACAATATTTGCTTATAATGATGAGGCATATGTACATCCAAAGTTTACTGGTGATGAGGCTTAAAATCTGTGTTGCATTAGGAAGAATCTAAATGTTTTACATTACATATCACACTTGCATCCTATTAATAGGCACTATAGCTTCACAAGTATTTTTAGTTTAAGACTTTTTGGCACAGAGTTTGTCAGAGTAAACAGCTCATTGCATCTGAAATTAATTCCTAATAGAACATGAACAAGGATAAGAAAAAGTTGAGAGAGATTTCGCCTTCCAGAATCTGAAGGGGGGCCTACAAGGAAGCTGGGAGGGACTTTTTACAACAGCTTGTAGTGACAGGATGAGAGGTAATGGCTTCAAACAGGAAGAGGGTAGATTCCATTTAGAAATAAGGAAGGCATTCTTCACTTTGAGAGCTGTGAGACAATGTAACAACTTGCCAAGTGATTTTGTAGATGCTCTGTCACTGGATATGTTCAAGGCCAGGTTGTATAGGGCCTTGAGCAACCTGGTCTAGTTGGGGCTATCCCTGCTATGGCAGTGGGTTGCAACTAAATGACCTTTAAAGTCCCTTCCAACCCAAACTATTCTATGATTCCATGATTCTATGATGGGGTTATATAAACCTTAGTGGACTATATAAAGAAAAAAGATAGGAAGATTATTGATAGTAATAATAACAATAATAATAATATTGAATGTAATTGTAATAATTATAGTACAAATTTAAACAAAATTGGAGACAAGCACAATGAGTACTATCTCTAGAACTTCTTTTTCAAATTCCTCTGAAGGCTGTAAATCTGTCATACATCCTAGCACAGGTTTTTACTCATGTCCTTTCTGTTAGTGATGCTTTCTAATATAGAAGGCAGAGATGGGGAGGGAATTATTCAGAAGCAAATGTGTCAATGGAAAAGAAACTATTTTGAAACAGCAGATTACATGTCAGATGGAAAAGTGCTGATCTGCAAATAAATACAGAGGGAAGTACAGCAGGTGCCATGACTCTAAATCTTTTATGTTTCTCATCTACATAGATGATACAGGCAAAGAAACCAGCTGCAAATATGTTAAGTTTACTGAAACACAATACTAGAGGGAGTACTAAATACCAGGCAGTTATCAAGGATAAGGAAGAGGGATTTTGGGTTGTCTTTGTAGAGAAATTGCACAACACATGTTATGTCAACATATGGTTCAAACAGAGACTGGGATAAAGAAAAGGTTTTAAAAGCAGGCTTAGGGAAAAAGAATAAATATAACTTAAAAATGTAAAAATTTTAGGGGGGGGGGGAAGAACACCCAGGAAGAAACAAATATTAAAAATAAATAAATAAAAAAAGTACTGTCTCTAGAAGTAGATTACATTGTCCTGGAAATTAAAGCACTGATTAGAGAGATTTTGTTCATGCTCTTTCATATAGCTATATTATTGTACATGAAAGTAAGAGAATCTCATTATTTGTAAAATAGAATAATGTGGACCTTTTGTATAAACTGTTTAAAGAAACTGACTTTGCAGGTCACTGAGAGGATCAGTAGTTTATCAAATCTATTCTTTCCTCTCACTGTTACAGATAAAAGTTAAAGCAAAATAGGAATTTTTGTTTAATCAGTGGCTACTGATAAGAATGGATTCTGTTGCAGTAACTTCAGCAGGAGATTTTGGCTAAAATAATCTTTCAAATTTTCAATACCATTTTGTAAATCCCATTGATAAATAATAATGAAATTACTTTTCCAAAAAGAAACGCACGCATGCACACACACAGAGGAATTTGTGGGTTTATTCTGCTTAAATATGTATTCACAGCATGTAACAGTAATTAGTTATAGTAATTTCCCATTTCTAGTACATAAGTAGGAAGAACATTCTTTTTTATGTTGAAATGATTTTATGTTATAATTATTAGATTTTTCCATCTGTGTGAGAATGTGGTTTTAATAATTTTTAAAAAAATGAAGAGGGAAATAATTGTAGTTAATTTTCCAACCACGATATGATGACAAAATGTTTTTTGTGTTCTCTTTATAACTTATCCTCAGAAAAAGGGCAACGGTCTATTGCCATGGTTTGTAAACTCAGTTATTCATTTAACAAAAATGACTCTAGGCTGTGCTTTGCTATGGAAAAGCTCATGTTCAAACTTTACTACTGCCATCTATTGAGGAGGTGGGAGCTTCTATAGAATAATCAAAATTTAATCATAAGAAAGCACTTTAATTTTGTTGAAAATTGCAAAAATATGATTGTAATGATACCTTCTTGTAGTAAATGGAACTGATTAGTTAAGATAAATTGAACTAAATCATAATCACAAAGAAATCTATCTTGGAACATATTTCTGTAGGTCTAAACCCACCTCCCCCCTCAAAGCAATTCCAGCTTCAAAGCTGGATCTACTTTAAAGTTAGATCACGTTGCCTAGGGTCTTATCCAAACAAGTTGTGAATTCTCCTATATCCACAAGGATACATATTTTAACAGCTGCTCTGAACAACCTATTCCCATGATTGACCATCCTCATTGTGAAATGTTCCTAATATCTAGTCATAATTTCTCTTACTGCAAGCTTGTGCCCATTTTCCCTTGTCTAAATTAAAAATACCTAGGGTCCTTGTTCTCTGCTCAACCCCTAACCCTCCTCAAAGCCCCATACAAAAAGCTTTTTTTCACAGATATATTCTTAGAGGGATCCATTATACTGAAGTGATAGTATTTTCCATCACTGAAAATTTCTTACCAGAGAGTGGCATAATACATTTGGAACATGTTCTTGCCACAAACAAGGCATGCATCTGCCAGAAACTGGAAAAATCATAAGTATTCTTGTTCAACAGTTGTCAAGGAAGACATAACATGCCAAATCCTAAATTAACTACTATCTCTATGTTCAAGAAGATGTCTTTGGGAGAGAATAAAATACTGAAACTTCAGTAATCCTGAATAAAGAGAATAAGGACTTGGTAGGGAATCTTGGGGCTTTTCACACTGATGCTTGGAGTTTGGCCAAGATCCTGTTTTGGGAAGATGAACGGCAGAAGGAATGGGGACAAGCAGTTCTAAATAGTTTCATAATTAAAAATATTCTAGTAGCAAATCAATGATCATTCAGCAATTCAAACATGTAAATTTTCCCAATGTTCATGCAGTTTAGACTATTATTATAGATAATTGCCATTTTCTTTGATAGAAAAGTTCAGCTTTTCTCTGAAGAACAAAAAAGTGAAATAATTTTCCTTATTTGATGGGAATCTAGTAGAAAATGCTCACTACCAAAAAGTCAGATTTCTACTAAGAAAAAGTACAAATGCAATGGGTAAAAAAGTTTTAGCTGGTGTTGTCGGAATCACTTCTATGATATATGTCCTTTTGACTACATATATTTTGAACTGGACAGGAAGCTAGGCTCATTTCTTGCTTACCAGTTAATTCTTTCCTAATGTCACTGTGTTTTATTGCTATTGCCCCTTAGTTATTCTCTTTAGATCTTTGGATATATTATTGTAATATGCAGAATGTGAAATATTTTGGATCAGATATTATTTAAAGTCAGAATGGTCAGAAACTCCAGATGTTCATAAGCAACAAAAGTGAATCTCCTTAGTTGTTTTCCTTCATTCCCTGTTATAACTGAGAAATTGTTAAACTAATCCAGATATATCTATGTCTTTAATTCCACCTGTGTCACAGACAGTAAGGCTGCAGTCATCAACAAATTATTGCATATTGTTCTCCAGAGACTTTGATGTTAGTCTGATGCTCTCTTAAAACACGTATTTGTTCTCAAACCTTGAAGTAAATCTTGAGAATTTTACTAAGTATTTCTTAAACATTGATTAGTAGAGGGAATTTTTTCCTCCTGTTTGCTGTGTTGCAGGAGTGTTAATAATTGGAAAATATTCCAAAAAATTGAGATGAAGAATCTACGAATTCCAGTTCCAAAGACATTGTAGTAAAAGGAATAAATAAAATTCTTGTAACAGCTTGCAGACTTGAAATATATCCTTTTTGTTGCTCTATTTTTTCTGAGAATATATGGAGATGGTCTATTGTTATGTTTATAATCTCTGCTTCTGAAGACCCTAAGCATCTCTGGTGATCTTGGTGATCTGTAAAATAGTGTTTTCTTTGTCTGTCTTTTTTTTTTTTTTTTCTTTTTTCCTGTGAAAATTATTTTGTTAAAAGAAAAAATGTCTTAGCATTTGTTTTACTTTACTTGTTTTGAATTGTCATTTATGAGATGGATGTATTTTGTATTCACTACATTGAATGAGATCTATTATGTGAACACAGCCAATGTGTATATTGTGGTTACCTACAGCTGTTTAGATTTTACTGTAATACAATCTAGTGAAAGAGAAACAAGCAGAGTTAATTACTTACTTTCATTCATTTTTGGTCAGTCAGAGAAATGGACAAGGACTTAGAAGAACCTATCTCTACACTAACATTATTCATCACTCAGTAAAGCCTAATCAGTATGCTCCCCAACTAGTAGAGGTGGAAATTGTAAAAGACTGGTAAATCAATAAAGTATGTTTGAAGCAGTGCAAGTATGTGCCACTTCTTGCTTTGACATGAATCCTTATATCAAATTTTATCAAGGTGAATGAGCAACTCTCCAAAGAAATTCTATACCTTTCTGAATAGTAAAAGTTACTTATTTGTAACAACATAATCTTCTATAAGACTAATAAGAAATGATGGAACCTTGGCAGTTCAGACTGATTCAACGGTGCTAGAGATTCTCCATGTTCCAACTGTTTCTTACGCTCAGCAAAGTTTCGAGCCTTCGTCTTTTGCATATGATTTATGTAGGGAAACCACCATGTTTTCTAGATATTACTTATATTGGCATTCCTTCCCCGGGAGCCAAATCTCAATGAATTTAGAAGGCTTTTATGTTCCAGTGCCCTGAGATTTGTGTTGGAAGGTATTTAAACTACTGACTTGGACTGATTAAAGGGCATGAACAAAAAGGACAGCAGACATATTTCATCTTGGAGGGACTGAGTCCAATAATATGTCCTTATTTATTAAATAAATACATTAAGTTATCCAGATCAACCATTATATAGATCCGAGAAAAGAGGACCATCATCTAGTAAAGATTGATTTTCAGTTAATAGTATCTGATATAGACAAAATTAAGCAATATGAATGTTGCACATGTTAGTAGTACACATGTTAGCTAACCAAATATTCTCTTGCTTGAAATCAAATTGTTTTACCATTTCTACTTCACAGTGGTAGTGATAGACTGATTATTCCTTTTCTTTTCCTTCTGGGGAAAGAAAGCAGAGGGGTTACTACCATTTGTCATTCATCTAGTGGCTGGCCCAGCCCTAAACCTTGGCACCTACTATGTCCATCTAAAACTCTGTACAGTCCATTCAGATAAATGCACTCAGAATTTGTGTTCTGGGTAAGTCAGATTATGAAAACAAAGACAGAGAATGTAAATACAGGATAAATTCTCTTGTTCCTTCAAGGAACAAGAAATAAAGTGGTCTATTTAACACGTGAAATGCAGTTTTAAAAAAATGAAGGCCATAACGTTCCTTGTCCTTATGGCTGCCAATTGTTTTGCTAATCTGGTGACTTCCATGACCAGCTGATTCTTTTGATCTGTAGCTGCAGAGACAATGACCTCACTTGGTTTGTCCATAGAAAACTTCTGGAACAGGAAGACAAAGAAACTTGGTTCTTCCACTAATGCTGACAGCTGAATTCCTGCTTCCTCGAATTTATGGTGTTGACAAGTCTTTCCTTCTTGTTCTACTGACACAAGCATTCAGGCAATTTGAGTAAACTGTTGTTTCTTAGTATATTGCTCCTTCCAAACCCCCCCCCTTTCATGAGAAATCTGTTTCACAGAAACTACCCAAAATTTTCCACATGCTGAAGTTCTCACATGCCAACTTCTTTCTGGTTAAGTTCCTGAAAGGTGAGTAAGATCCTTCATTTCAAAATTCATGTCAGTGACTTTGTCCCATGATTATGACATGAGCTTATGCAAAATGCCTGAGTGAGAGTAAGGGTTCTAAGCTGAAATTTGAGACTGTATCTTCCCTTGTATCCCCTGATGTAGTCAGTGTTTTAAGAGCTGTTTCAGACTCTGCATTGGAACCCCTTTTTCAATTGCCTCCAGAAAAGATGATGCAAAAACAAACTTATGAATGCTCCATAGCACTGGGAAATGACCAATTCTTGATTGTGTTGCTAATTCATTTTGGGGAAAAAAAAAATGTAGGAGCATTGTACAATCATTGAGTTGGCTGTTCACTCCCAGAGCTGATCATAATTGTTAGTATCTTGACAGGGTCATAAGCTGGTGCTCTGGCAAAGACTTGTAACCATGTAGATATGTCAAAAGAAACATTTTCTTTCTAGTCCTGACAGTACAAACATAGATGATGGTCACTTACTAAACACCTTCTGGGCCCTGGATGCTTAGGGGAGGAGATCAACCTTCCTTTCCTTTTTGTTCACCACATTACCTCGATTTATCTTTCAGGTTCTTATATTATTGGTATTTAGTCTATTATGGACCTGACAATCCAGTTGCTTATTCATCTTCATAGCAATATGGCTGTGGTGGGATAAGCCTTTTCAGATCTGTAGATTCCAGGGTATTCTTTCCACATACAGAAAAACAGCCTTCCTTCCTCTATAATTTCTTCCTTACCTGAAGACAGCACTCAGGTATGTCTGACAATACAAGTGAGCAGACTCAGGCTGCTGCAGGCAAGGATGTTTGGAACATGAATGACACTGGATATGGGCTTCATGACACAAAGCGTCCTAAGTTTTGTCCATTAGCTTCCTTTCACCCCTCAAGAAAGGCACTAAGTCGCACTGTAAGAACTATTCAACAGAGATGGTGAGAGTTTGGTGTTGATGCTTCTGACAATGTGTAAATACTATAAACAGGACGTCTGCCCAAGAATAGACTTGGTTGGAGCATTCAATAGAGTTTTCTGCACCTTTTTTTTAAAATAAATAGTGCCATAACTTTGGACAGTAAAAGAAGTGTCTCTTTAGATTAATGATCAGGCCTCAGCCATGCCTTTTTCCAGTAACAAATAGTTCCAGCAGTAAATAAAACACTTTTGTAAGACAGGAACAAATTTCATTTTATGCATATACTGAAATCACCGCCTAATGAAACCACTGCCTAATGTCCAGTCTATACCTCCCTTTGTGCAGCATGAGGCTATTCCCTCTTGTTCTATCACTAGTTACTTGTGAGAAGAGACCAGTACTTACCTCTCTACAATGTCCTTTCAGGTAGTGTGGAGAGCGATGTGGTCTCCCCTCAGCATCCATTTCTTCAGACTCAGTAGCCCCTGGTCCCTCAGCAAGTCATAAGACTTGTTCTCCAGGCCCTTCACCAGCTTACTTGGCTCTCCTCTCTATCTATATAAACTTTCTCCCAAAAAATCTTGAAAAAAATCGCTCTTTTTTCTTTTCCTGGAATTATTCAAAGATACAATCCCAATGCAAAGTGAATGTTCTAGGTAATTCATTTTACTGCTTTATTCATGTTTGTTTGGTTTTTTTTTTTGTTGAAAGTCTGTGCATCAGTTTTGCTCTAGGAGCACCTCCATTAGTTTAGAAACATGAGTGGGAAATTGAAGATTTTTGGAATGCATGCATTATCACACCTCTGCTCTTCTGTAGGTTTCTAGTCAGCCATGATTCAGTTGAAACCTTCACCTACATTTAAGTCTCAGACTTAATTTGTCCAGAGTAATTTCAAGTCATGCTTGCACAATCACCATTGTTTTCCAGTTGATACATCATGAAATGAGGTATCTTTTGAACTCTGTAACAGAATGTGTTCTGGTGAGATATCATAGAAGAGTATGAGACAAAGAGGATTGTGTCCTAGATAGATGTCATGCTTGGGTGGCACAAACTGCAACACAGTGGTAGTCTTCTGGTCCCTTTCTATACTAAACATTTCAAGTACTTTTCATTAAACAAATGGATATGTATCATTAGTTTGGTTTCTCTGCAGCTCTCTCACCTCTAATATCCCTTTGACAAAATAGGAATACTGAAAACATATATCTCCTTTGTTTACTTGGACTAATGTAAAATTCTAAGTGGCGCCATCCTATCCATTGCTTTACTTGCAGCAGCTCAAATATTAAGATTTCCATAGATTTTCTGTTTGTTGATATATGTGTGTAACCCAAGTCATCCTGGTAGAGTTGAATCTGTGTGGTCTGCAGTCTTTTACTATTAGGACAGAAAGCAGTAATTTCCTATTCGTTCAGTAAAAGGGAATGTAACTTTTCATGTAACCATTATGATCACACACAAGAAGGATAACCATGTCATATTACTGAGAGGGGAGAATGGACTTCAGCAGCTCCATGGGAGTTACAGAGCAAAGATCTTTATTAACAGTACATCCCTTATTTATATAAAGCAAGCTTCACTGATCACGCACATCAACAACGATGATTGGATATATGCAATAGCCCACACGCTGCTCACACACCTAAATCTACTACGTGATTGGCTGTCATCTATCTCACCCAGTACCCCCCGCATCCTGTTTTTCTCTACTTTGCTCTGCTTTATCTTCTTGCTTCATTGCCTTTTCTCCACCGTTCTTCCTTCGCACTCGTTCCACAGTTCAAGGACAGTTCATGATATAACAGTGTCCATTTTCTTCCAACCAAGATCCCACACCTTACTACAGAAATTTCCTTCATCTCTACAATATAGGACATTTCCAAATACACTTTGATTTTGCATTACTCTCTATGCACAAGAGTTTGTTTTCAGAGTAACTCATGTTCACAAAAATGCTGCTCTTTTATACAGGAAGCATAGCCTCAGTAATTGTATACAAATATTGTAGTATATTTTCATGGGATTGCTTGCTGTCACTGTTTAGGGTCAGGGCCTCCCCATAGACCTTGGTCTTCACACCAATCCTTGGCACTAACTCTAAACACTGGGTGTTATCACTGCTAGCAGCAGATTCTGTCTGTGAAAACGTTCTGCTAACTTCAGACAGTGCAGTTAGTTAGAAGAACTGAGCTGAAAAGTAAAATCACTGAACAGAATTAGACTGTTCTCACTGAAACCAGGACACTCACGTGAATGAAATGTTACTATTGTTCCTTAAAAGGTCTAGAAATAGAATGTTTTTACTGCATTGATTTGACTTCATTTGAGCATAAATAAATCTGGGGTTATTCATCTCTTTCCAAGAGTCAGCATCAGTCTTATGGTCAGCTGACAACACCATTTTGATATATGACTGCATTATCAGACTAACATGTTGTTAAAACATAGCTGTAGATGCAGCTCATAAGACTGAAAATTACATACTGTCTGAAGAGTATTACATTTCTTTTATTACCTAGGGAAAAAAAAAAAGCTCCTATTCTTTACTTTATTTCCAGTATAAGGAAATGTGACTTTTCAACTTTATTTACTGTAATTATTTTAATAAATCCAAATTACAGAATCTCTGTTTTTCAGTAAGGAAGACTATTCAATCATAAAAGTATATAAGCACATATGAAAGCATCATAAAATCCTGATAAAGCAGGTTATTTTCTTCTTGACTTTATGCTTCAGTAGGTCTAAGTGTGATACAATGTCTTAAACATTGTTCCTAAATGATAACCCTAGTCCCCAAAGAACTGATTCTAGGAATTTTCTTTTTTTTCTATTTTTTCTTTTGTGTGTGTGGTTTCTTTTTCTTTTTTTTTTTTTTTTTGTTGTTGTTGTTGTTGGGTTTATTTGTTTGTTTTGTTTTTTGGTTTATTTTCCAACTTAGCTACTCTAAGCTTGGATTTAATCTGCAATAGCAATGATGGCATCTGGAAGGCATTTTAGTAATAGAAACTCGGCCAAAATATCAGAGGAATGCAACATGTGGACGAAATGTGCTAACTTTATTTATGCAACTATGCACTTTGATACTTTATAGCTTTGGAACTATTAAAACTTCAAGCTGTCCTCTGATGTACAGTACGATTCTGATGCAGAGTGTGTTTGAACTAAATTATTTATTTTAATAATATTAATGTAGTTATTAGTGTACATTATGACTTGATTCCTCTTTAAGGAAAGCTGATAGCCTTGAAGTAAAAGATACTGTAAATTTATATTTTTACTCCTGGATAAAATAGCTGGTTTTGGTACCTAATTTGACAATTTATTTTTATTTATTTCAAACTAGGGTTTTTAACAGAAATGAAATACTGACTTTTTTATTTACTCATAAAAAGGTGTATTTTATCAGTTTCCTTATATTTACTCAGAATAGATATTTGAAATAAAATTTAAAAAAAGCAATGAGATGCATTAAACAAAGTTATGCTCTCATAAATTTCTATATTGCCAGGGTAAGTTCAGAAGCACTGTACTCAGCAGTCCAGTCTGGTCCTTTTGTCCTATTTTCTTTATCCTCTAAGCTTACTTTTTGAGGACAGAATATATTACAGTTGCTGCAGGCCAGTACACAGGAGGCAACATATGCCTCTCCCCGCCTTTGTGCCTTCATAAATCCTGTTGCGACCAACCCCAGAACCATTTGTATCCATTCATCAATTAGGTTACAGAAAGTGAGTAGTAACAGTTGTGCTGAACTGGATAATTAATTTGAACTTTCAGATACCCTGTCACTGATTCCCATAAAACCCACCAGTCACAAAGCTCTGCCTTAACTAAGAAGGTGTGAGAAATTTGTTAAAAAAAGAGCACCTGCATGGATCTATTGACAAGTTACTATTATTATTAAATAATTAAGTGCTCTCCTGTTGAGCACACTGCAGGCTTTTTGGTTCTTTACAACTTTTAATATTGATTAATTATTTAGCTTTCATGTCCGACAATGTAGAGGAGGAGGAGGAGAGAAACAGATGAGGACTGAACATTTAAACGAGCAAGCTTCAAAGGACTCAGGAGCCTGCTTCATAAAGGGGGTAATGACAGGTGGCAAAGGAAATGTAATACTGATGAATGTGAAGTTGTTTCCTTTAAAAGGAAGAATAATTAGAAGAGTCATCCAATGCAGTGAACTAGAAGAAGGTTCTCGGGTTCTGTTGCAGAATTATATTAGTTTATTCAAAAAATGCCAAAATTATTCAGAGGAAAATTGAAAAAGCATCTTGCTGTACATCTTTGTGTCATTTTGTACTTGTACAAAAAGTCAGTTATATAAAATACTTATGGTTATGTCAGAATATATAATTTTATCCTTTCTAAATCAGCGTTTTACTTAGAAAGTGAAAATAAAGGAATAGTAAGATTCTTAAAGTTTATGTTTCATTTCTTCAAAGGAGAGTCAGGGCAAAATATTTTAGCATCTTCCCTAAATTCAGATAGTCAGAATGTAGGAACTGAGGTCTCAGAGACCACTGAAAACATCAGCTAGCTCCTTCCTCGGTGCCACACTCTAATCTGAAAGAATTAACCTGCATTTCTCTCCAGCTCCTGCATTATCCACAGATGGGTTACAAGCCTGAATTTCACAGAGGTTTCATTAGGGTCTGATGTAAGGCCACGCAACATAGAGTAAACTTGATTAATAATAGTTCAGAATGAAGGCTGCTAGTGATCTGAATCATGTAAAAGTGTTATATTTTTGCAACACAACATATTGGAAGGTTATTGTGGATGCTTCTTGTTGAGGCAAGATCAAAAATAGAATCCCTAGGACCAAGGCAATACAAAGAAGAGGTGGGACTTTTTGAGTTCACAGGGAGAAGATAGGGGAAAAAAGCATCAGCTGTGGCAGATTTTATTGTGAATTTCCCTAGACCATGAGAATAACCTAAATGTGGGATCACAGACTGTGTGGAAAACCTTGGGGATACAATGTCTGTTAGTAATTTCTTTGTGAAATGGAAGAACTGAAAAAAAAAAGAAAAGGTGTAAATCAGAGAAGGAGAGCCTAAAATCCTTCAGTGCTAGGACTGTTCTCCACATGGTGGAAAGCATGGTTTTGAGCTCTTAATCTAATGACTGGAAAAAATATTTAATCCAAAAATGTTTGGAATCCAGCAATATAAATGTGTACTGAGATGAAAATGGGAAGTGAATTTTTCCCCTCTCGTAGAGCAGTTTAACAATTAGATTTAAATGTTTTATTTGCTCTTTCTGTGAGTGGCTCAGTGAACTTTGGACTGCTCTGTGTGAGAGAGCAGGATCAAAAAGTGTGTAAATCAAGGCCTAAATATCTTCCTTTGCCTATGCCTTATTCAGAGAACATCTGCAAGATCAGGACCAAGCATTTGATTAACAATGTATCTAACAAAGTTGTGGACCCTTCTGGGTTTATGTTGTGAAAAAAGATGAGTAAGGACTCAACATAACCTTCTTACCTGGATCCCCTCAGGATCTGGGGAGGTCCCCTATGGCTAATGGGGTGCCAAGCAAATGAGGAGGAGCACACTTGGCCTTGAAGAAAGCTGTAATGAAGAGAGCTAAAACCCTCAGTGAAGACCAAAGCCCACTCAGGGGAAGCTGTTCTAGCTGAGCTACAGCCCCAGCTATGTCATCATGGTGATTCCATCTTCCCTGATCTGACCTCACTGCATTCCTGTCCCAACAGCCTTGCCCAGCCATCCCGGGATGCTTCTCCCAGAGTCCATATTCTAAAATTAAGCCAGTGGCAAATAATACTTAGTGATAATATTTGCAAATCTCTTTTCAAGAGTGTATTAGTCCTCAACTTGAAGGTACACATACAGTAGTCATGGCTTAATGAAATTTCTCATTCTTTTTACCACTGTAGTGCAAAAATAGCTGTATTTCATACATAGTTCATTAAATACATAAAGGCAAATATTGTATCTATTCATTATGACTTGGCTAAGCTTACTATACTTACATTCTTGTATTTTTTCCTCTTAAATCCTCTACTTAAATCACTCTTAAACCTTTAGTGGAATTACAATCCTGCATTTATGACAGGATAGTTACTATTTTGTGTTTTGCACTTCAGCATAAACCATTTTTTGCATGTTTCATATAACATACTAAGTATAATAATGCTACATAATAACACTACATAAGGAGAAAATCCTGCCCTGTGCTCAGCACCTGCAATTTCAGTAGCAATTGAAAGTGGGCTGGAATGCACTTCTGTGTCCTGGTTTGGTTGGTCTAAGGGGCACCCTGACCCTAAACCATGACATTCTGTAACCACTGCACCTCAGCTACAAAGGTTAATTCTTTCCTGCAGCATCACATTATTATGTGAAACCTAGCCTAAATCTCTGAGGAGAGTTAGGTGATAGTTATTTATAATACTCCATGAAAAGTATTATTTTATATTGAAGTGAGGTTTGATATCTTCTTTATTCTCTTATTTTGATCGACTTACATTTCAAGTTCACATCAGTCTGTGTCCCTTCATGAAGAAAAAAGTTACTTGTACTTTAAAGAATTCTTGAATGAACTGTTCCCTTCTATTATATTCCTGTCATGGCTAGTCAATATGACTACTCAATTCTGAACATGGTGACATTTATTCCAGCGTCTAGGTGCCACTCAATCCATCTTTATAGTAATTTCAAGTTGTTAATTGTCTCTCCAATGCTACCATCAGCATATTTTCCAGTAAACACTTATCTGTTAAACCTGCCATGTGGCAAGATAGTTAACATGCACTGAACTGAAACTGAACAATCCCACTGCTGTGGATGCTTACTGATTTTACTACCCTGAGAATTAAGCTCTAAATTTTCACACTTGTTTTCTCCAGGTAATTCTGCTTTTGTCTAGATCATATTTCTTTCCCACTCAACTTTCTAGCCTTTGAAAAGATACCCGTTTCTTCTCTAATGCCTTTAAACATTCAATTTTAATCTGTCTTAGTATTTTCCGTGTATTTAATTAGCAAGTTGCATAGCAAGTTGCATAGCAGGTTATTATGGGTTATCAGTAAACTGAGGTTTTCATTCCCAGAAGCCTGTGGGACATCTCTGCTTGCTGCAATTTTCAGGCTATATATGAAAATTCATGCAACAGATGAACTGCAGTCCAATTTATCTTGTACCATCTGCAGTACTTTTATATACAGATACCAAATAAAAGTGATGCAATAATGTCTATTAGGTCTAATAAAAAAGAGTGTTTAAGGCATATGGATTATTTCCTCAGATAAGAAGATGCAGTCACTCAGAAGGAGCTACCAGGACATTGTGGGGTATGCAGATGAATCAACAGCATATTTATCAATGAGTTTGAAGTTTTCCAACAGATAGAAAAGCAGTGATCATCAGACAATGGTAGAGGAAGAAAACTGATGCTACAATTCCAGTGTTTATCTCAGATAGAACCAGAACTATAAAAGCAAGACAGGAGAATCTTAATATTGTCAGGAACAGAAGCAGTCTCAATTTCAGTAGGAAATGCTCGCTCAGAGCCATACCCTACATTTGGAAACTGTAATAATATTCATTGTGTGCTGGCTTATGTGGTGAGATAATGTCTCTCCCATGAAATAAGGATTCACTTTTCCTATGTTGGATAAGCCCCTAGTTCCACCTTAGTTAGCTTCTGTGGGAAAGTTCTCAGGGAAACTCAAGAGTATGGCTAATTTCCAGTGTGGCAGTGTAATACAGCATCAATGGGGAGAGACTGAAGCCTTCTACCCATGAATCCATTAATTCCTGGTTATTTTAATCTGACTTCAGTAGCAGATTTAATTTTTCTCAAAAAGATGATAAATAAAAACTATTCTTTTGAATAATCATCCAATAAACCTAGTGATCTTGTATCCTCCTCAACACTGTTGCACTACTTTGTGCTCAGGCTGCTGATACAAACTTAGCCAATGCAGTAACAGCTTGCTTTTAATTCTTAAGTCGTTTCATTGCTATGTCTTTTGTGGGGAGACATCACTGATAAAAATGCATACATAACACATCTTCTTCATATTGGCAAATACGCCATCTTTAATAAAATTGCTGGCTGAACTCTTGAATTTATCTGGTTTTAGGTTCTCAGTGTCAGCATTCTTGTAAGGGCTGGTTTCCAAACAGTGGATACTCAGGCTTATCTCACTATCAAGTTTCTTTTGATATGTTTCCTTTCTGGAAACCAGAATGTATTCAAAATTAGTCATATAATTAAACAAACAAAAAAATATATTAAGATAACATGTTCATTTTGATTTATTGTGAAAATGTGAGATAGATTCTCAAGATGAGCTCTTAATATGACAAAGTTTTGCACAAAACCCCACAGTTTTGTTTATTTTCTTATGCTTCCTTTAAAACTAAGGATTATAATGGAAATAGTGACACCTCTAAATACAGCCCTGGGAACTGAATTACAGCCATAAAAATTCACTGAAGTTTTCCTGAAATCTCTTCTTTATGCCATAGAATGCTTTTAATGAGGTTGGAGACTGTGGTAGTGTCATTGTCACTTATCTAAGATTAGTAATGCCTACTCCTTCCCTCAGTTCTTCTGAACTTGAACTCTGCTCCACTACATTTCAAAAGAGCTTCATATCTCATAACTTCTCTTCCGTTGAACTACTTATGAAAGTACTGTAGCTGCAAGTTATAATGTCTTGCATAATAGGAATAGTAAAGCTTCTTGAATAAATTGCTGGAAGTTAGACATATTCAGTCTCTGGTAGGCTTCTTGTAAATCCATGCAGCACAAAGATAAGAAGCTTTTCATTAGCTCTCTTACAATCTATTCCTCTGAATTATGTATATTGATGAATAAGTCTTTGCAAGCGTAATGTACTTTATCTGAAGGATTTTAAGACCATTTTCTTTAGTTATTCAATTTACATCACGAACTGAGATATACCCATGAGGCCTTCATTTTTACGAGAGACCAAAATGAATAATATTTAACCACTACAACTTTCATGACTCAATTGGAATGAATCAATATTGTTAAGTACATGGTAATTACCTTAGAGTTATAATACTTCCTACAATTAAAGAAGGAAATTGGTATTATTAGTCATATTTGCAAATGAAAAAGTTATTCTACAGGTATGTGGTGATGGGGCAACTCATCACTAGTGCAAAGATAGGTGGTGAATACTTTTTGCAGTAATATGGGAAGCTCAGCGTACTGGGAGTCTGTACATGTTGAATGTTCCCCTGAACTTCAGACTTTAAAGTAATGAGGAGAGATTTTAAAGTTCCTTTCTCTAATAGTTTGATTTAGTGTTATAATAAGCTTCTTAAAAAAAAAAAAAAGTGAGATTATATTTTTCTTTACTATTTTTTCACATTCTGAAATTATGTATCCTCTTGTTCACTTTGTTTCATTCCTTTAAGAAAAACCTTGGTCTCTGACCTCTATGCCTCTTCCATTCCTCTGTCTTTTTCTAGAGATCAAAATTTATAAAGAAACTAATAATTGTAATGAATGTATGCTAATAATTTAACATTGTTAAATTGATGTAGCAAATCTACTGCTTTGGAAATTAGCAAATGATGTCTCCAGACGTTTTCTCTGATGTGCTGTAATGTGTTAAATTTAAATTTACAAGTTGCTTATTATGCTTTCAGCTGGTATTTTAAGCCCAGTTATTTTTTCCTAGCTGTTGTATTCGTGGCAGAGAGAGTTGCTCCTTTGCTGTATATGCCAGGTTGCTATTTCCACCCTGGGAATCTCCCTGAGACACAGAACAAGTGCCAGGGTGCTGCTTGGTAACAAATTTTGTTTTCCAAGTCCTCATTTCTTTTCTTAAAATATCAACAGTTGAGGCCTTTTGATTTAGATGTGTTTAATGTAGTTGTTAATGGCAGTGAATCATCTTGGGGTATATTCCTCACTGACACTCCATTAGCAGCACAGGTACACAGATATCCCAAATTGTTACTGGTTTTAAATCCCAGTTGATTTCTGCATTGCCTTTTGCAGTGGACACCACCCCATGAAAAAAATATGCATCCAGGAAGGTTAGTAGTTTTCAGAGGAAGCCAATATAATTTCTTGTACTAGGTGTGGTTGCTTTCCTGACTGAAATGGACTACCTGAAGCACTGAATTCCTCTGTATTATTCTTACTTTTGGACTGTCATGTCCTCTAAGTGAAATTAGTTAACATGACACATTTTATAGAAACCCTCTCAAACATGAGCTTAAGTCACTAGGATGCTTTCAAGAGGTGGGGTTTTTCTATGACAGCTTCTTTTAAACAAGCAAAAATTAGACTTGATTCATGTATTAGAATTCCCCACTGGGTTATGCCCGTTTTATGACTAATTTCTCTCACTAACCACAGCTTTACACCCTATGACCTTACAACAGCAAGCAAGCTGTAAGAAAACATGGGCTTGTTGTGATGGTTATGCCTTTGCTCATGTTCCAGGTCCCCTGTGGCTTGTTAACTATCCACACAAATACTACTTCAATTGCCTCCAGGCCAACTGCAGTTGTTGAATTGCCAGTAACAAGTCTCCACTGGACACTACAGATTAAAAATAAAAGAAGTCATTTTAATTTATGTTAAAATCAATATAGATTTGTCTCAATTTCACAATGTGAAACAGAATTCTCCAAAGAAAAACAAAATATTATTTTCAGACTTTGGTAATCTCATATGCTGTATTTACTGTAAATTATATTTCTTTGATATTAAGTTATACTAACGATAGGCAATAGATGACAGAATGACAGACATGATTGAAAAGAACTGGCATTTCACAAGCCATTAACACTTTACCAACTCAAACTTGTTAAATATGTATTCACATTCAGTTATAACAGAAGTGCTTTTCCTGATAGCTCACACTGGAAACTGTTAACTATATTGTTGAAATTGTAGGGCTATACAATCACATGCATTATCCGACTTTAAGATCCCTTCCAACCCAAACCATTTTATAATGCTGTGATTCTCTGAGGTTTCTAAACAGATCATTTATCATAATCATGCTATTTCTGGTTTATTTCTGGAAAGAAGATCTAAGTGATGAGGAAGCAGCATGAGCAATTTAGTAGCTGAAACCTTCTTTGTGAACTGATACTGCATGACCTACAATGGTGTTGGGGCATGACATATTATGAATAAGCCATTGAAATAAAGTCAGGCACCTTTGATCAGTAAAAAGTCTCATTGCACTTCTTGCAGGAGTACGTGAGATCTTAAATTTGGCTTCTGGACAAGTTTTAAATGGGGCAATTTGAATATGTTTGGGTAATTCAGATGGGGTAATATTCCTAGCTATTTTTGTATCTACAGGATCATTAAAGGAGCTCTTTCTTCACTTCTTTCCTGAATTGTAATGTGTAGTATTGCTGGCAGTGAACTAGAAATATTCTTGCGTATTTCCACAATACATTAAAAGCACACATATTTGGACTCAAATGATAAGGACAGAGAAAGAGTTAAGCAGAGAAAACATCAGTTCTATGGCCCAGTGAAATGGGTTACCACACCGGGTGGATAGTAGTCTAAGTCTTGTTTCCTGCTTCAGGAACCCAATCTGAAAAGAATTAATAAATGGAACCACACCTAAGATTTCTATGATGCAATGTTTGTAACTCTGTCAGGAGGAAGCAGAATCATGTATCAACATGAGAGTATTATCCCTTATTTAGCACTAAAATGCAAAGTGTATCTTGTATGTTTTCAACACTTCAGTTCTGTGTTCTAGTTCACAGATGGAATCTAGGGGGTCTGAATCTTTCTGTTTCTGTTTTTCTGAGAAGTGATAGACTTAAGCGCTTCTCAGTCATTGTAGCATATGTTACAGAAGTTATATGTGTGACACTTCATCAGTTAATGCATATTTAAAGAAATAAACATTCTTAATAGAATCCTAAAGTTTAACTTTACATACTTGCATCCAGAATTAAAGCCATGTTTGTAATACACTTGGCTATGCAATACAAGTCACTGATGACTGAAAGGAAAGGTCAAGTTTAAATCAGGAACTATTTCTGCATTCATCAGACCATGATGAATAAGTGAAGCAATTATTAAGGTTTTTAGTTAACCAGCAAAATGTTAATTGTGTCACTCAGACACTGAGTGACTTGTTACAAGCATCTGTATTGAATTAGAGAACCATATTGAGTTTGAAAACTATAAATATTATATGTTGTCATCCAGGCCAATGAAATACATTTTTCCATTTAGAACTCAAGCAATTCTTTATTAAATTTCACTGCAGGAAGTTATTCTTTAATCAGTTTTCAAGATCGGACTTTCTAATGTTTGAACACTAATTTTAGGTGCAAATGTAGTTTTAGGTTTTGTAATGCATATTTGGTTTTATATCTTGAATGCAATAAGTGTAACTGCTGGACATGAGAAATGCTACGTTAACACTATATCGCAAATATGCATGTTTGTTTATGAGTACATATTATACGTCTAATTGAAGGAATTAGTGAGATTATAAAATATCCATGCTTAGTAGGATTGCAATAATTTAAATCCCCAAATTTCAATGTTTTGAGCAATAGAATAGATATGACAGAAGGAAAGCTAGGACAACTTTTTTAGTATTATTATTATTTATTTATTTTAATTTCTTACTACAGAAAGCATGAAGCTTCTATGGAACTGACCCTGATTATAAATTCTGGTTGGCTACAACTATAATAACAGAGAAAAATATGAGATAAATTGAGAAAAGATAGAGATAGAATGGGACAGGCAAGTAAATATGGAAAAAGTGAAGAATGGAAACAGGAAAGGAAAGATTAAAACCGTGAACTGTAAAATGTAAAATAGAAGGTAAAATTTGTAACAGTGCTTTGGACTGATTAAAATGATTCCTAGGAAAGCAGCAGTGTCCCAGGTGTTTTGGTCATTTATCACTAACTGGGAAAAAAATATAAGGAATAATGTTATTAGAAATAATACTTCCTGGCAGAGATGTGCATTAAATCATCTGATAGATCTTGTTCGTGTCTTATTCTGTGGTTTAGATCTCATCGTGCTATAGCTAATGTTCACATTTCAGCATTTCTGTGAAGTTATTGTGGACTTCTTTAGTACTCAAATCTTTTAAGTATCTCTGAATACAATTGCTAGAATTGTGGTACATTTTCTCAGAAGTAATCATCCATCATAATTAAGCACTACATTTACACTGAAGATATTCAGAATACATTCATAAAATACATTTATTTCATAGCAATTCAATATTGAAGTTGTTAAGTGCATTATTTTAGGTTTGATTTCTGTGTGGTTTTTTAATAGGAAATATTTAAATTGTTGTGGGTTTTTTAATGACTTAGAATGTTTTGAGATTTGAGAGAAATCTTTGCATATAAAACTTAGTGTCATTGAACCTGTGTTAAAAGGAGAATGAGAGGTATTCTTGTTTACATTTGTGAAAGTTATAATAAGCCTGTGAATGATCTTCAGGAAGAAAATAAAGCTTAATTTACTGCATATTTTCTTACTTTCGAAGAACTTCTTTTAGTCTATTTCCTAGTTTTGTGTTTCATCTCAGAAGTAGTACATCCAGGCATAGATTGTCTCTTTTCATACTGCTGGTACAGTATTGCCATAAAGGTTAATATGGAAGGTTATGTCCCATTTTAAGAAAGCAGTAATACTTGCTGTGAAATGGGTTTTACTTTTTTCAGTGTATTCTGATACTGGCAATACCTTTAAGGCATTATATAATATCTGTGGTGCTTTGTCTAATATTTATGATGTCCAATATCTCTTTACATCACAACATATCATACTGTGATTCAAAAGCCAAAAGAATATAATTTTATTTCTGTAGACCTCTGCCTAATGTAAACTATGGTTAAAAAGCAAATAAAGTGTACAGTTGTTTTAGAAAGAGAAAGGTCAAGACTGCAGTGAGAAGTCTGTTGTCTCTACAGGAATTGATAGATCTACATCAACATATGTCATTCAGGGTCACCCACAATGACAAGAGGGTGAGGGAGGATATATCTCAGCAAGAAGTAGTTCAGAGAATGTTACAAGACTGATCAAGTATATATTAAACTGCTCTGTGAGTGTCATTTGATAGTCTTAATTATTTTAATTCTTAAAACATGAGTAAGACAAAAATATGAGAAAAGTGAAGAAAGGAGTAATTGAGAGAAACGGTTATACCAATCTATAACCACCCACATACATAAAACACTGTCAAATTAAACGAGCTAAGCCCTTTCCCCTTACAGCAATTAGTCCACATGAACACTAAGCTTTTAGAGTGGGTTTATTCTGGTGGGTGTTTTGTTTTATTTGTTTGTTTGTTTTTTATCCAGATTGATAAATCCTATATTTCATTGATCTGACCAAGAAAAAAGATATTATAGTCCTCAGTCACAGCTGATTATCCTGAAAGATTTAATAATACATTTTTGGAATTATAGATATCCATATCAGCTATTTCCAGTTTGCTTAACTAGAAAAAAAGCTTTCCTGACTGGTAGCAACACAGGCTGGCCTCAAACATAAAGTTGGTACTAAAAATGTGTTGTCAGGAATTTCCAGAAATCTAAAAAAATTGTGATACACATTCTGTTCCTAGTGAGCTATCTTCATCCATTTAAATCTATCAGCTTAATAAACATTTTTTAATAGCACAAAAGGAAGAAAAGAACAAAAAAGCTCTAACAAAGACACAAACAAGGCAGCTTACAATAACTAATTCTTATGCATAACTAATGCTGGTTTACAGTCTTCTTTGATGAGGCAACTGCTAAGACAGCTGGTTTCTTTCCCCCTCCTATGGTAGTACCTCACTCACACTTTGGGCTGTCAAATCTCTGCAGATAGGAGATCCAATTTAAGCTGCACTGCTCCTGTTTACCACTCCTTATCACTCCCCTCACTGCTCCTAATGCCAGGGTCTGCCCTGGCCAGCTATTTTAGATTTGTTAACAGTTTTTTTTTCCTTCAGTTCTTCATGAAAATGTGTACAACACTCTAGGGCTAATGCAGTAACCTTCAACTTATGAGATTCTAACAAGCAGCCTTTCCTGTTCTTCATCTGTAGACATCTCTAAAACAAAGTCGTCTGCCTTCCATACTGTTCTTTGCTCTTTTCATACCAATGCTAGAAACTATTGCTTGGTTCATGTTTGCCATCGTCTAGGCACATTCTGCACAGTTAGGGGTATAAACTCCTATACATTACTACACTGTAAAATTGTTCTCGATTCTATGATATTACCATTTTGATAACAGAAATACTTCTTCACTATACAACAATGCAATACATGTAAAATAAACATGTTTCAGGCTTCCACATTTGTCCCTTTATTTGCCTCCCTGATTTTGAATTTGATATTTACTTCAGAATTTTACTTACCCATATGTGTCATTATCTATTTTCTGTCAATGTGCATATGTGTTACTAAAATGGCACAATAGCTGTGGCTTGACTGAGAAAATATTTTGGAATCATAATTTGCCATCTTATACCCTATTGCTTGCTATTGGTTTCACTCCTACCAACAGTATAGACTAAATGAATAACCAGTTGTGTCTGGCATACAGTCCCAGAGTCAGAAATTCTAATAAAATGATGTTTACAAAAATATAAAATTAAATATATATATTTATATTCACTAGATGGCGAATAAAGCACTTAGATTTCTTTTAGAACTATATATTCACTAGATCAGCACATATGTTCTATTTTTCCACTCTCATCCAGTTTTCATGTTCTGTTAGTCAAATTCAGAAATATAACAGTACAAAGGCTTAGAAACAAATTTCAAAGAAAAAGGAAGACTGCTAAATCTGAGTTTTAACATGGTGCAAGCATCTGGGTTTTGGTATTATGGAAATAGGCAGGAATTATTTTTCAGAATGGGTAGCACCTGCAGCCTGTAGGGGCTCCTCTGGGAAATACACTGTAGATTGTTACCATCCTTAAGAGGTAATTATAGCCCTTTGTATCAAAGAAAAGGTTGATTTTATACTTTAGCACACTTCTAAAATCCATCTTGAAAATTAATCCAGCCACAGAATGGCCTGATCCAGCATCAGTAGAAAACAATCACAAGACTCTCACTGATTTCAGTAAGCTTTGTACTTGACTGTAATCAGAATATGCAGATGTGCATCTTGTCTCATGAAAGAAGTCAGTAGTACAATGACAGGGTGGAAAGTTAAGAATACATTTGAAATTAAATGTTAAATACTGCTTAGATAGGCTGAGCTACTTGGGAGTGTTGCAACCTCAGCAAAATCCTGAAATATTTCACCTTAATTAATTATTTATCCTATGCTGCTTCAATTTTGGTTTGTTTGGTTTTTTTTTCAGGAAGCATTTCATATTTTGTGTTCAAATACCTTCCTGTTTGAAAGAGTACTATAGTAAACTAACCCATCTTGAATATAAACATAGAAATAGTCAGTGGTATTTTGAGTTTGCTATAGGCAGTCCTTTTTTTTTTTGTGATTATGATCCTATTTATTTGTGTAATTGCTTATTCTACCCAACTATAACTTTGACATGAGACGTGTCAGCAGGTAGGCCATGTATAAAAGTCTAACAATATCTTCTTAGTTATCCACAGTAAATTACAGGGCAGCGACACTGAATACTGTATGTTACCACCCTTGAAATTTTAATCTCTGGCACTGTGCTTTATATTCTCTCCAGAGCACTCATGAAGGAATATATAGTCCTTAGTGTATGGTTTATAGATTATCTAGGAAAGCTACTTCACATGACAAAAATGGCAAGATACGAAGAGAAGCCAACAAAAATGTATTCAATATTACCATCAATATGCAGCATACATGGTTTGGAAATGCTATGTTTAAACAAATGGGAAAGGATAAGTGGAAACGTCATGTGTGTGAAAGGCACTGACAGTGAAGACATGTGATGTTGTGGAAAAGGGGTAGGATTCAAAGCTGAGGGGGACGTGCTTCAAGCCTGAAGAAAAGCACTTGCAGACCAATCTATTAACTTACAAACTGATTGCTATTTCAGAAAAGCCTCTAATAATTTTTTTCTAAAAAAAAGATACCTTTTCCTCCTTTGTGTACAACAAAGACGTGTTGCACACATAAACAGAATTAATATTTTGAAATGATCCTTATCTAGCTGAAATGCAGAAAAAGAGTTTTTACAACATCCTACAAAGGTAAGCAACATCAGATTTCACAGTTTGATGTTTCAAATGAAGATCTTTTAAATTGCATGGCTAGACCCATTGTCAAATGAGTGGTAGAGGTGCAACCAGAATTTAGGGATTCTACGTTTCATGTTTTAGATCAGAATACTAAATTGTGTCACCAAGTCAAAACTTCATTGCGCAAATTTTTGCTGACATTCACAGAGGGAACAGATTTCACCTCTATTTCAATAGCAAATGTTTTCCTCTCTGTTCTGCCTTTCAACTAACAGTACTTTAACCCAAGAAGTTCCTCCATATTTTTCTCTGCATGGGAGGAAAAGCTTATCCATCCAGAAGTTCACTCAGTGACAAGCTGAGTGCCAAGGTGTGTTTTTCAGGGTACCACAATGTATATAAGGGGTCAGGAGAGAGCAGCTGTGTGCTCTGGTTTGCTTCTCAGAAGGCTGGCCAGCTGTCTCCCAGCATAATGTATGCATTGAGACAGCTGGACAAAGTATTTCGGAAACATGTGGGAACAACATATGTGTTGTTACAGGTCACTTGGTTACTCATGCTGTGGAACACTTTATAATTCCTGCACGTGGACTTGTGCCCTAGAGACAAGTCCATAGTAGCTTGTGCCATGGGAAATTAACTGATAGGCAAGGATTCAGCTATGCCTTAATTCAATATTGCTAAATGTTGAATATGCTTAGGAAGTGGGTAAGTCTGGCAAAAACAGTTGTCAAACAAAGGATCTGGGTGATAGTTGTAACATAAGATGGATAAACAACTTTAATTTCTGTGTTGTACTTCTGGAAAATAAACTTTGAATGTTAAGTCTTTTTGTTGTTGTTGTTGTTGTTGTTGTTTTGTTTGTTTTTGTTTTTGTTTTTTTTCCCCTAAACACTGAAGTTCTACTAAGTTTAGAAATTCTCATATACTTCTTGTTCAACTGGTATGTTAGAAAATGCTACAACTAGATAAATTACTGAAATTCTATTCTAAAAAAAATATAATTTTTCTCTTCTGGCCAAATGGCATAAATGCAGCTTCTCTATAAACTTCTCTTAAAGTGTGCCTCTAATTTTACTCTAACATTCTATTACTCATCTTACAAATATGATGCCTTCTAATGGGGTGGTGTTCATCCTTTAACATGTATTTGCAATAGAAAGTTGTTCAGAGGTGAAAATGAATTTCAGATATTTTTAATTGCAGAATCACAGAAGACTGGTGTCTAATTATTGTCTAATTCATGCACTTCATTCTGTCTTGTTTCAGGAATTCTCTAAATCAGGCTGAGAAATAGTATGAAATTGGTATTCCACTCACGCATAAAAAATGTGTGGAAGATCTGCACACTTTATGAATAAACAGATTCACATGAGTTATTTCATGTAATGTAATTTAAAAAATACTGAACATATCACTGAAAAATAATGGGGATGCTGATGCAAGAAAAATCAAAAATGAAGCATTGTAAATTCTTATTACCCTTTAATATGGGATTTCTCTAACTAAAGTGCAGAAAGAAAAAATATTTATTATATTATTTTCTAATATATACTTTTAATTTATTTCCATTTATTGACAACCCTTGAGATTTTTCCCAGGAATTTATCCTGGGGTTTGTCTGTCTTATGCTAATATTGATAGGTTACAAATTCCTTTTCTTCCTAGGGCAGCTAGTTTACAGTAATTGCTTTTGTTTGGTTTCTTGTTTCATCATTTTTTTGTTATTTTGTTTCTTGCCTTTGTCAGTTTTTTGTCCTGCACTCAGCTATGATATGATTCTGTGCATTTCTGATCTTGCAAGTGCTTTTCAATTTGTTTCCATTAGTGTGCTGTAAGATTTAACTAAAATTATCATCACTTTCTCTTAATACACAGTCCGAACTGTTCCCAACTCTGTAGCTGCTCAGTTGTACATTTTCCTTTGTTATGTGTAAGTAGTTAAAATAAGCTCAGTAAAATTTTTCATGAACCTAATTAAATACATGAGTACTTGAAAGATTAGAACTTTACCCAGAATTCCTCATTTCGATCAAAGTTGGGTGCAGTTGTTTTCTTTGGGAAGAAGGAGGTTTTCTTAACGTTTTATTTGGCGGAAGAAATGGAAAGGAATTCAAAGAATAATCAAAGACAAAAGAACACAATAAGGTAATATCTCCACAGAGAAAGAGTGTATTTTAGGCATTACGACCATATGTATAAGCTCATAAAATAGATATCTATAAAAAGCCTAACAGGAGATGAAACTTTTTCATGTTGGTGCTTGTAAATTGAGTCTATCTCTTCTTGAGTTTATCTTTATCCCACAAAGGAGCTGTGCTTCCTACCTTACCTCTGTTCTCCTGTTTTAACGCTATTGATAATGGAAGCCCTGTGGGTTGCTAATATAGTACTGTAGCACACTGTGAACTTTGCATTATCTAGTGACAACCAATATGAGTGTAATAACTTTTTAATGGCTAAGCACACATGCAAACAGCATGTTCCCTGGTCTCGGGTAATTATTTTTCACAGCTAGATCTAGATTCTGGCTCCTTTTTTCCAGGCTACCCTCTCACTGAATGAGCAGCTTTCAGTACTCCATTCAGTCTGAGGAACTTTAGGAAAGAAAGAAGACCTGAAAAAATGTTTACAGAAATTTTTCTGTGGCTGGCATCAGGCAATTGGTTGTCAGTGATATATGTTTGCTTTACCCTTTCAGGAAAATCCTTCAAAAATAAAAAATGCAACCTCTGACTTACAAATCTAATGAGAAATTGAAGATGACAATTAAGAGAACAGCTAAACCATGTTCAAATGATGAACTATTTAAACTTTAGTTAAAAATAGGACATGTAATTGGTAGCATTTTCATTAGTTACAGATCAAGACTGGATCAGTACATCTTCCCTTTAAAGTCAGAAATTCTGTACTGCATCCAAGTTTTTCATCTTTAGCTTTAATCCATTATAGAGAACAATAGGGTCATAAATGTTCTTGAAGTAAGGAGTATAATAATTGGATTTTTCTTCTCTCTTTGCAATGAGTTCTGGAATGTTGCCTTCACCATCCATTTGAAAGGTCTACCAATATGACACATAAATATTCCTGCTTCTTTTTAAACTTAATAATTTGCTTTTTTTTTAGTTTTGTTTTTCCTAACATTACTTCTAAAGAAATACATTCAGAATCTGTATCACACATATGTGACCTTGTTTTCTCAGGGTGAATTAAGAAATCTGCAATTAATTGTAAGAATGAGCACTGTTTTCTGAGACTAGACTATGGCTTCCAGTCAAACAAATTCCATATCCAGTTAAAGTTACATCTTCTTTTAATATAAGTTCAAAGATACTATCACTTTGCCAAAAGGGGGAAAAAAACCTCCAAACATCCAAAAGCAACAAAACAGCAACAACAAAAAGAAGGAAAAAAAAAAGTTACCACGAAGAAAAGAATAGAAATCTTTCTGCTCAAATGGGCTATGAAAATTATCTCCAGTTGTACATTGATCTTAAAAGGAGAATGCTAAGGAACAATGAGCTCAGTTTGCATATGACTGCTTTTGGTTTAACAGTAGAGTATCTGCACTTATTTAAACATTTCTCATCATGTCAGGCCTAATCAGATGTATATGAAAACAAGTGGAAGTTTTCCTTTAAGTTCAGTTTGCTTTGATCTAGCTCCTATGCCAACGTATTTAAAGGAAGAAAAGGTCTGATACCTCACACACAGCAATTTCTTTCTTAAACTTTATTAAAGGTATCTTCACTATATATTTATCTCCTACTCCCAAAGTTTAGGTGCCCACTTTGAAGGAAGGTAGTGAAATTCCTTCTGAGATAAATGTTAATTATTAGTTAGCAGAAATCTTACCTGTCCATGTCTGCAAAATAGTTGAAATATTTGCACTACATTTCACTTACAAGATAAAGTGGAGTTCACATTGCCCCCATTGTCTTTTATTTAACTTTTCTAAGTCTTCTAAGAGAGTTTTGCTGATTTCTTTGAGCACTCATGTTGTTATTATTAATTTCTCCCCCCAAGATTTCTGAAAAAGTATACAAAGATATCTAGTAATATCTGTAAAATCTGTATTTTTCTAACACATAAAATAAATTTCAGAAGAGCAGTACAAAGAAAGAAGGAGGCATAGTTAAGTGTTAGCTTCACAGTCTTGTTTTCCCTGATTCTGAAAACCACTTATTCCAATAAATGGAATTTTGTGTCTCATTTCTTGTCAGCAGTAAGCAGTGAGTCTTCCCATAAAACTCAAAAGTTATTTGTGTTTCCTGAAACCATCACAGTATTTGAATTTAAGTTTTCATTAGTGTGTGCATAATGGATTAGTCATGCAACGCTTAGAAACAATAAGTGTTGTAAATTTATTCCATTGCACATGGCTTAAGAACATGCTCTCATTGAGGATGAAATATGATATGTTTTTTTTGGTTTGTTTTTTTGTGTGTTTTTTTTTTCTTTAAAAACAAACAAACAACAACAACATGTGGACAGAAATGAAGTAATGAAAAATTTATATGGATTTTGAAATATGGACAGTGGACTGCAGTGTTCCCTCCACCACTGTGATAGCTGAAGCTACCAGGCAGCAAAGTTATATACTAGATATAGGCAAGATTACCTCCATAATTCTGCCAGTATTCACCTCACAGATAGTA
This sequence comes from Chloroceryle amazona, assembly GCA_027560015.1. NCBI lineage: Eukaryota > Metazoa > Chordata > Aves > Coraciiformes > Cerylidae > Chloroceryle > Chloroceryle amazona. The sequence continues at coordinate 87,980 of JANHFX010008141.1, forward strand.
ACATTGCTACTTTAATTGTTCTCTAGATGTATCTTTAATAAAGGAAGTGCTTCTTTTAGATGAAAAGAAATAGATACTTTAGGGATCTTCCAGGGAAAACCACAGAGAATTGAGTGGAAGACTTTACAATCCTTATACGTTAACATGTTAGGATGATGATGACAGGGTCACAAACTCTTTGTGAATTTTAACAAAAACTTTTCACTGGTCTATTAATTCATAAACATAATTTAGGATATTATTTTTTAGCTGAGGGTTTAAGCAGTGGTACATAGGGGCACATGAACCTGTGACCTTCATCTACAAAATCTCTAGTAAGTAGGCTTTTGCAAATAATATGGAGTATAAAGGTGACAGAGAGGACAAAAAAATATCTTGTATATTTGTTTTTCTGTCAAATGACACTCTGCAAGGGTTGGTACAATTTTTTCTTGCTCTCCTGTCAGAGCAAAAAAACCCACAGGCCCTCAAAGCAATCCAAATTTTTTTTTTGTTATTGTAATTGAGATAACAATTGCAAATAGTACTGTAGTGCAAGCAGATATGAGTTTTATGTCAGATAGACTGTGCAGATAACAATCCCCAGTCAAGTGCAAATTACTCAGTTTTTGTACCAGCTGATTTAATAAACAGGGAACCAAGCCTGAAAATCACTAAATTATCGTTCGAACTGTAGTTACAAAGGGATTTCTTATTTTCTATATTTCTATATTCTGAGATTTTTGTTTTGCTTTCAGTTTCACAAAGAAATAGGAAAGCATGTCATGATGTATCAGGAATCTTCTTCTTCACTGAGATGCATGAAGAACAGGTACTCCAAATGTTATTTAAGTTCCCAAAGGATACTACAATATAAAAGAAAATAGTTCAAATGTAATTTTATTTCACAGAATAATCTTTATGTTTATTTTTTTGCTTATGTGACAGCTTTCTACCAGAACTGAGACCTTTTCTGAGTCATTTCACTTGGATATGTTAGGAACAAAGTGCTAACATGCTGGTGTGAAAAAAGACAGTTGTTAAGGCTGACTGTAATTTACAGAGAGATGACCATATGTACAGGCCTGCCAGGAGAACCTAAATACTCTAATTCCACAGTTATCCATTGTAGACCACTGACACCTGCTGCGGGATGTGTTTGTATATGTGCCTAGTGCCAGTTGGATGTCCTAGAGGCCATATCCTTTAGCAAGAAGGGCAAATGTCTTCTGTAGGCTACAAGATATATCTGCCAAAGCCATAGAGATACCTTGTCTGTCCTACAACACCTCATGTAGCACTAAAAGCCTTTGTTTTGGATGATGAATCATGTCACTGAGTCATTTGAGTTGTTTCGTGACTGCGTTTATTGGACATTTGCTTCTTCTAACTGCAGTTAAGACAATTTAAACATATGTTTCTAATATTAGGTTTCTTAATCTAGAGCAGAATCCCCCTCTACTATGACTAGTGATTCCATATCTGTCAAGGTCTCACTCTCATTTCTATTTCTTTTAAACATGTAGGGTTAATATCCTTTCCATTAACTATTCCATCAAAAACATGTTCATGGTAGCCATTAAATGGTTGGGAGATGAAAGAAAGAAGTATATATGACAGATCTTTAGGCACTTACTGTAATTAAGTGCAATTTCTGCTGTATGCTGTGGTGTAATTGCACTCCTACCACCATGAAGAGGCATAACTCCCCATGCGACACCCTTCCCAAATAGTGATTAATTTATTTTTTTTAATTGTATCCAATTAATATTGTATCCAAAGAAATGATTACACAAGAGAGAGAAATTATTATATTGAGGCAATGTTTATATTAAAACAGAGGTTTCATAGAGGAGTTATACCAGCATAACAACAACAATATAGTAGTTGTACTGCTGTAAGTATCCTGGATGATGTCCCTAAGCAGATAAGTCTGGGAATCTGGCATTCCTCTCATCTTTTCAGTAGGATTCTATTGTTGGAATAGATCCAGTCCAGAGTTGCTGAGCTGGTGATTTCTGTTTTCTCCATACCACAATCAGATACGTTAGAAATCTCAAAAGGAAATGTCATAGCTGGAAAATTGAATTGTTCAAGGAAATAGCAATTTTATTGACTGAAGATACATTATTCCTTTCATGATTAGCGCTTTTCAAGTGTTTTTCCTCTACCTCTATATCATAGAATCATAGAATGTTATGAATATATCCCATGGGAAAGTTGAGTGGGCATCAGTACAATCTGCAGGTGTTAGAAAGGTCATCCATTTTTCTGTCAGCTGGTCCGATAGAAAAACAAGCTGCCCTTACAAGTCTTGCTATATGCTTAAGTTCAAAAAACAACAATGAAATGGATAATACAAAGTAGCTGAAGTAGCAGAGGTACATATGGACATTAAATATCGGTATGAATGTGAATATGAATTAATTATATAAAGATAATATAAACTGACACACCATATTTATCTTCATAATGTTAATTTTGATATAGTGATAAAATATTGATCTAAGGTGGGTCATACGTACAGAATCACGAAATCGCAGAATGGTTGGCAATGGAATAGACCTCTGAGGCTCATCTGTTTCAGTCCCATTGCTCAAACAGGTCCACCTAGATCATGTTGGATCAGTCTTGATTTCTTAAAAAAATCAGTAATACAAAAAAACATGCTACATTTGCACTGAGTGTCATAACATTCAGTTTAATGAGTATTAAAATCCTTGTGAAGAATTAAATTAATGATTAGATAAATGAACCTAATGAAATTCTGTCTGGAAATAGGTCATGTAAGTGTAGAGGAGTTGAAATTCCATCATCTGTCATTAAATTAGAAAGTTACAGTGATACTAACTAAAGGAAGAGGGTGTCAGGAATTAAAACCAGTATAGCAACATCACCTTCCTGAGTTTGCTTGATCAGATTATCAAATATGAGCCAAATCATTCAACAATAGGTAGTATTTTAAGCCAGCATGATATTGGTAGTATATGCAAAATTGACGAGGAGTGAGGTGACCTAGAGAAAGTCATGATCACCTTTCTTGTCTATCACATGCTGTTACTCAGGAGCAGATTGTAATTCTCCCTTGTAGGTACAAAGTTTAGGTGAAACATCATAAAACATACACTTAGAAGAAGAATCATTGTGTGGAGTTTCAAGGTTAATGGTACTTGGAAGACAGAAATGTTAAAAAGTCTTTTTTTCCTGGTAATTTACCGAACTGTAGACTCTTTTTTTAGTAGCTCATTCTTAAAACTACATTCCTTGGTTTTGATACAAAGAATTAAAATTAACTTGTAGTTTGTAAGATTCACATATCAACATATAATCATATTACCCATTTTAAGTTATTTTCCCCCCAAATCCTTCAAAATAGTTTTTGCATGTGATCTCTCCTAAACCAGCAAAATAATAGTGAGAATCTCTTATAAAACCAATGATTTGTTTTATGATCATTACCACACGTCAGCATCTTTCTCACTTTCCTGGGTAAATCCAGTTCTTATAAAGAAAAAAACTAAACCAAACAAGACATTAGTGGTGAAGTGACAGGAATAGGGTTATGTCTGTCAGCGAAGTAATCCCTGATCTCTTTTCACCATGCTCTTCTGCACTGATTTATGAGCTCTGTGTAGAGCCCATGTCAAACAACATTACAGTAACACAGTGAACTCCTGAGAGGTAGCACTGCTGAACCCTGCAGACCTTCACAAGAAGTGTTTTCTAAGGTTCTGTACAATTGGTGTCAGACTGAATACATCTGGGATAGATTTAGACCAAGTTCATTTCCAGCAGAGCTGTCCAACTGTTCAACACTTATTGAAAATCGTTCTTGTGCTCAAGATAACCATGATCTATTTATCATTTTATAATACATAGAGATCCATGAAAGGGATTATTATTCTGTGACAATTAGGAGAAAAAACCCAGAGATCCCCTAGTGAATATTAAATTGAGAATGTAAACTAAAAAACTGTTTGTAAGTGTCCTCTAAGGGTTGTTCACTATTTTCAATATGTATGCAATTTGTTGGAAATGCTATTAACTTCAATAAAAGGAAAAAGTCCTTGCTTTACAGTTGGAGGGACTTTGTCTACCTGGTCCTCGTCCTGTGGGCCACCAACTAGAGGGCTGTGAGGAGAGAGGTTGCCAGTGAAAACGGAGGCATAAAAGTTATTGAGTACCTCAGCCTTCTCTTTGTCTGTTGTTACTAATTTGCCATTGTTAATCATCAGGGGGGATACACCTTCTTTGACCTTCCTTTCCTGGTTTAGATACTTACAGAATCCCTTTTTGTTTTTCTTTGTATCGCTCACCAGGTTCAGCTCTAGCTGCACCTTGACCTTCCTGTCTTTGTCCCTATATAACCAGGCAGTGTCCCTGTATTCCCCCCAGGATACCTGTCCCTGTTTCAACTGTTTGTGCCATTTCATCTTGTTCTCTAGTTCAACCAGCAGTTTATGACTTAGCCATGCTGGTGTGACTGACTCATGTGACTCATCCCTGTTAGGCATTGCCTGTACTGCAGTTTCTATGTCATGCCTCAGGGCAACAGGTTGAAGGCCCTTACATAAGTCACCCCTTCTCTCCAGCCCTGGTGTGTCATCCTGCCTCTTTGGACAGATAATCCCAACATTATTATTATCCCTCTCCCCCTTCCCATTTAGTTTAAAGCCCTGTCAATCAGCCCAGCAATCTCTTGGGCAAATACCAATTTCCCCCTTTGGGAGAGGTGTCTCCCATTTAAGATTAGCATTCCTAGTGCTGTGTAGGCCATCCCATTACTGAAAGCCCCAAAATTATGGTGGTGACACCATCCCCGGAGCCATGTGTTGATGTGGTGTATTCTTCTGTTCCCTCCATTGCTGTTGCTTTCCACTGGAAGAAGGGATGAAAAAAATAACCTGTGCTCCCAATTCATTCACTAGCCTTCCAAGTCTCTGAAGTCTCTCTTAATTGTTCTTGGACTATGTTCTACTGCTTCACCCACATGATCCAGTCATCTTCAGACTTACTAAGGGTGCACTCTATCCCCTTAATTAATTGAACAGACAGGCCTGTAGTTCCCTGGATCATCCTTCTGTCCCTTCTTATATATGGGTGTTATACTGTCTGACCTCCAATCTGTTGGTACCTCCCCAGTCATCCAGGGCTGCTGATAAATGATGGACAGTGGCCAAGTGAGCACTCCTGCCAGCTCTCTGAGAAATCTAGGCTGTAACCCATCTGGCATCATATATTTATACACACTGATGTTGAGGAGCAGGTCATGGACCATCTCCTCCTGAACTGAAGGTGGGACATTGTATTCTTGGCCCCTGGATCTTGTCCTGGGGGAGTGACTTTCTCCAGTGTAAGTGTTCTCATTACTAAGGGAAAGAAGGGAAAGAAGGCATTAAGCACCTCAGCCTTCCCCTCATCTTTTATTACCATATTTCCTCCTGAATCTATATAGGATGGAGGCCCTCCCTGGCCTTTCTTTTATATTTAATGTATTTATAGATTTTTTTCTTGTTGCTTTTTACCTCTAAAGCCAGATTAACTTCTACTTGAGCTTTTGACCTTCTAACTATTTCTCTGCATGACCCAACAACATTCTTATACTCATAATGAGTCATCTGCCCCTTCTTCCAGAGGCCATAGACCCTCCTTTTTGCCCTGATTTTGAGCCAAACCTCCCTATTCAGCCAGGCTGGTCTTCTTCGCTGCCGACTTGTCTTACGGCACAGGGGGATGGCCTGCTCCTGTGCCTTCAAGATTTCCTTCTTAAAAAGTGTCCAGCCATCCTGGACTCCTACATCTTTCAAAACTGACTCCCAGGGAATTCTATCAAATGACCTCTGAAACAAGTCTAAGTCTGCCCTTCAAATGTCCCAAAGTTTCAGTATTGCTGCCCCCCCCCAACATCTCTGAGGACAGAGAACTTAATAATTTTGTGGTCACTATTCCCTAGAGAGCCTCCAGCTGCCACATCCTCCACAAGTCTTTCTCTGTTCACAAACAAAAGGTCCAGCAGGACACCTTCCCTGGTTGGTTCCCTTACCAACTGTTCAAGGAAGTTGTCCCCTACACATTCTAGGAACCTCTGGAATTGTTCCCTCTCTGAGATGTTGTATTTCCAGCAGATACATGGGAAGTTGAAGTCCCCCATAAGAACAATAGCAAGTGACCTCAAGATTTATCCTAAGTGCTTATAGAATATCTTATCTACCTCACTGCTCTGCTTGGAAGGTCTATAGCAGACATCCACAGCAATATCAGCTTTGTTGGCCTTGCCCCTTAACCTGATCCAAACACTCTCAACCTCATCACTATACTTAAGCTCTGAGCATTCATAACAATCCCTAACATAGAGGGCCATCCCTCCACCTCTCCTTCCCTGTCTGTCCCTCCTAAAGAGATTGTAGCCATCAACTGTAGCACTCCAGTTGTGTGAGGCATCCCACCACATTTCTGTGATGGCCACTATGCCATAGTTTTCCTGTTTCATCATGGCTTCAAGCTCATCCTGTTTGTTGCTCATACTCCGTGCATTGGTATAGATGCACTTCAGATGAGCTAATGATCCCAGCATCTTTTTGTGAGTGTGGGTCCCATTTCCATTTTTGTACATTCACCTAACTAGTAATTTGGTCCTAAGTTAGTACTTCAGAGCTCTGAAGCAGTTCATGTGCTTCATTAATGTTGAGTTAGCATTTTGGACTGAGTTGGAGTTTTGTTTTGGTTTTGGTTTGTATTAAAAATTCTGTTAAATATGTTCAGCCTTGGAAAGACAGGAAAAGGTTCCTGGAAAGCTCACTATTTTTAATTAAAATGAAGTTACATTTTACAGATAGCAACATTCATTCAGAGTTTTGTCTATTCTTTTTTGGCAATTATGACTATATCCTTTTAAACTCTTTTGCCCTTTCAGAGATTTTTACATCATTCTAGGACACTATACACCATTTTGATACCTACTGAACCTGCTATTTTAATGTATTAATATAGCTAACTTAACTTCAAGAATTTGGCACAAATCCTTAATTCTTTTGTAGTCCTTAAAGCCCATGCTAATGAGTTATTAAAAGCCCTGATTTGACTTGCAGAAAGAGATGTCTGAAGCCACATCAGAAGAAGCTTCCTAAAGGTGTTGTGGTCAGTGATAGCTCTTACACCATGTACTGCTCCTTCCTGTTATATTTTATTTAATTTTTTTTTGGTCAGGATAAAGTACCTGTTTCAAGCTGAAATATTTAATTTTCTGTTGCTTCCAGCATTAATTAAGACTTCACATTTTTACTTGTCAATTTAACAAAATGATTTTTTAAATGAAATGTAATGTCTTGAATAAATAGGCTGTTAAATGTCATTCAAAATATTCCTTACTCAAAAAAAAGCATTTATAAAATGAAATATTTCCTTTAAGAACTTCTGAATTAAATGTGCATTTCCTATGTACTTCAATTTCATATTAAAGATAAAACTATTCCTTTATTTCAGTAAAATATTGAAAAATAAATCTATGACTGTTATTGATGGAAAACTTAGAGAAATAGTTATGTGCACTTTCTTGAAAAACAGTATGGCAAATAAAATTTGACAGGAGAATGGGAGAGCTTCTTCCATGCAGAATTTGTCATGTGAGAAAAAACATATATGCAGTGAAGGCACAAACATCTTCAGACAGAAAAAAAAACAGTCTGGGCCTACCTCTGTTATGAGCATGACCTGATAGTCTATTGAGTTGTATGAAGCTATTACAAATTCTGTGGTGGAAAGAAAAAAAAAATATAAAAAGAAAAAAAAAGAAAAGAAAAATTCTTTGGTGGAAAGAAAAAAACACCCCGCAACAATTTAATAGAAATATAGAATTATTTACATTGAAAAAGACCTTTAAGATCTTTGAGTCTAACCATTAACCCAGCACTGCCAAATCACCACTAAACCATGTCCCCTTCTACAAGTCTTTTAAATACCTTCAGGGATTGTGACTCAGCAACTTCCCTGGGAAGCCTGTTCTACTGCTTAACAACCCTTTGGAATGGTTTTGTCTGGGATAGAGATAATTTTCTTCATAGCATGAGGCTATATTTTGGATTTGTGTTAAAAAGTGTTGTTAATTCAGGGATGGTTTAGTTATTGCTGAGTAGTGCTTCCACAGAGTCAAGGTCTTTTCTGCCTCAACACCATCAAAACAGCAAGTAGGCTGGGGGTGCATAAGATGTTGGGATGAGACAGTTGTCCCCAGCTCACTGAATGGATATTCAGGCTCAGCATATCACAGAATTACAGAAAGGTACGGGTTGGAAAGGACCTCTGGAGATCATCCAGAGTCCAACCCCCTTGCCAAAACAGGCTTGCCTGCTTTGCCTGGGGGAAGAAGGAACAGGGGTATGTTCCGAGTACTGTCAATTGTCTTCCCAAGTAGCTGTTATACATGCTGGAGCCTTGTGTTGGGGTTTAAACATGGCCAAACAACACACAGACACTTGCTCACTCTCCCGCCTCATAGAGTGGAGGAGACAACTGGAAGAGTAAAGGTTTCCTGGAGATGGCTGAACACCTGCCTGCTGATGGGAAGTGGTGAATTAATTCCTGGTTTTGCTTTCCTTGCATGTGTGTAAACTGTATTTATCTCAACCAACAAGTTTTCTCACTCTTCTGATTCTCTCTCTCCCATCCCACCAGGAAGGAGAGGCTGTGTGGGGCTTAGTTGCTGGCTGGAGTTAAACCACAAAACCCTTTCAGAGAATAATTTTTTCCTAATATCCAGTCTAAACCTTCCCTGGTGCAACTTGAAGCCATTTCCTCTCATCTTGTCACTTGTTACTTGGGAGAGAAGATCGACCCCCACCTCACTACAACTTCCTTTCAGGTAGTTGGAAGTGATAAAGTCTCCCCTGAGATTCCTTTTCTCCAGGCTAAACAACCTGAGCTCCCTCAGCTGCCCCTCATAAGACTGATGCTTTAGACCCTCCACCAGCTTTGCTCTTCTTTGAATACATGCCAGCACCTCAATGTCTTTCTTGTAGTCTTATTTCAGAAAGGGAAATATCCCTTGGTAGGGAGTTTCAAACAGCACTGCTTCCTGTCCATTCTTTGTGGTAAATATTATGATTTAGGAGCCCTCAGATTTTCATTTATCTATTTTAAAACTTATATTCCCATGTAACCTTGAAAATCAGTTTGAATTTTATTAACTGCATTACTACAAAAAGATGTCTTTTAAACACTTCAAGTGATTTAAAACTTAACAAAAAACAAGTCATTAGAAACAGATTGAGAGTAGAGAGTAAAGATGGGAGAGAGCCAGTAACAAAAGCTCCTGACCTGATACACAGCTGATCACAGTCAGCAGTTCTGGAGCTAGTCATGAAAATATTAATCCAAAAAGTTTTTCCCGTGTATTAAATTACATCAGAAATCAGAAGACTTCATATAATGTAGCATGGTTATTTTTAATTCTAATACAGCTCAGCTATGAAAACATCACCTGTTTCTTTTTAAAACTAGAGATGGCCTGAATCTCAGGGTGGAACACTATATCAGACAGAATGTCGTGATCTGGTAGGGAGGAGAAGAGATATTTAGAAGAAATGTTTAATCCAGCATTTTGATTGAGATTATTAATATCCATAATCATGGAGCTAAATTAAAATGTCCCAAAGAGTAGGAAACACACAAGGATATTTGAATACAGAAGGAATATGAGTGCAGAGAGGTGGGAAAGGGAGGTTGCCTCCCATCATTTTTAATAAAAGCTTTGAAATTTGGTAGCTGTTCTCCTTTGAGTGTAAATGTACATAAATATGTACTTGGTTTGTCCGTTTCAGTCTGCACCTTATAAGAGTCCACTCTGCACCATGATCCAGGATCATTTTAAAATGAAAATACATATGAAATAATGGAAACAGTTTTGAAAATGTATTAAGGAATATTTTTTTAATCCTAGCTTCAAAGGAGAAATACTGTCTTTATTAGAAAAGTTTCAATTCAATAATGAAATCTTTTCAGTCAAATAATTTTGATGAGTACAATTTATACATAAAAAAAAAAAAGTTCAGTGCTTTAACAAGAAGAAGGAAAAAATAGAATATAGTGACAGAAGTGATACAGGAATATTTGAATCAAGGTTATTATAAATTTCTCTGTTGAACGAAACTATTGCTTTTTATCATTATATAGTTAATTTATCAATTAAGTTCATCAGGTAAGGAGGAAGGCTTTTCTAAATCAGATTATTTTTTTTCTTTTACCTTAAACAGCATACAGTAACACATCTATTCAGATTACTTTTTATTTCTTCACTGTGTTAATAATATGAAGAACTAGTTTATTATTTGTGCTGGAAAAAAAGTTAGCTATATATATATAAACATGCATTCTTATGGTGCAACTGTTCTAGATAAGATCTGCTTTGGTTACAGGAGGCATGACTACAGTCTGGACAGAAAGTACAGGCCACTCTTTAAATCATTATGCAGCTTTACTTTGTAAATGTTCCTTGAATTATTGAAATATCATCTGGAGTACTACACAAGGTCTAGTGTTTAAAAGATTTGGGAGATCATAATAGATTGAGATTTCTAACTTCTCTAATCTTTGAGGGTTTCTAGTGGTCCTTGTTGATAAATCTCATCATACTTATTATGAAGCACAGTATTTTACATGACTAGATTTAAATTTAATGTTTCTTTTTGAGGAAAAACTTTAGGTGCAGGTAGCAGAATGTGTTATGTTCCTGTATAAAAAAAAATAATGTTTTTCATGAACATTTTAAAGTGTCAAAAACTTTATCTGACTTTTAAATATTTAAATGTATTTAAATGCACTGACACATTGTGGGCTCAGATGGATTTTTTCAATACACAACGGACTGAAGAGTTTCTTAACTAGACTACAGTCTGAGTATTTTTAGTATGAGCAAAGACCAATTATTAATGTCAGTCCAGTGAAGAAGTGTTGCTCTTGGTCGCACCCAGATAACCTCTGGATGTGACTACACAAGAGGTTTGAGCCAGGAAGCTGTCTCTTTGCCCCCAGATAGATGAGCTCACCCAATGGCAAAATCCAGCCTTTCAGCAGCTGGGCTAAAATGGGGAATATAGACAAATTGTTCATCCTGGATCTTGCAAGACTGAAACTCATCTCTGTTCTTAAGGCTTAAGGAAAGGGAGAAGTTTAACAAAACCTGTCAGGAGATTATCCCGTTCTAAACATTTGGAGCAACAATCCATTTTACCTGCAAGACTACGTCAGTTCCTAATTTTTGGGTACTACTGATATGAAAAAAAACCCAACAAACAAAACTACAATAAGCAGTAAGGTAATAAGTTGCTTTACATTTTTTGTATGAATGTGATGCTGGGCTGGGTGTGAGCAAACAAGGCAGGGCAAGGGTGCTGCTCTCCTTTTGTCTCAAGCAAAGCCCTGTATCCAGGTCCCCTGTGGCCAGGCATTCATGGTCTCAGCTCTGAGACACCTAGGAGGCATGGGATCAGATCACACTTCTGACACCATTTTCTGCCAAAGACAAGACAGAGAAAGGAGGTCTTTGCTGGCGAGGGAAAGTTGGGCAGGACATGGTGTGAGCTCCTCCTGTGTTGCCTTCTTACCAGCCTGCCCTGTCAGAGAGCAGGAGGATCTGGGCTGGACTCTTAAGGGAGGTGAGCAGGGAACTGAGGCTGATCATGGGCAAGTGTCAGTCAAGCCCAGTCAATGGTGCTAGGGTCAGATCCAGCCCTGACTGGGGTTGTGGAGATGGGCTGAGGCCAGCCCAGGACATCGGCCAGCAGGTGGGCTCAGCTCAATGTGGGCTATGGCTGGGCAAGAATGTGGAAAGGGTGGAGACAGCATCCTACAGCCTCACCTGGGAAGAGACTGATGGCCCCGGGGGCTGGAATGGGGTCCTGGGCCTTGGAAAGGGCAGAGGGAGCCCCAGGGGAAGGCAGGGACATTAGTGCCCTCAGGGCCCTGGCACTCTTCTTTCCAAGGCTATTTATTTTCAGGAACTCTCTTTTTTTATTGGCACATCTACTTCTTCCCAAGCCTACCAGCCCCTCGTTTTCCCAGTCTTAATGGTCTAAATGCAGAAGACAGTATGTCTTCCAGTTGTGGTTTGGTCCCATATCTTGTTACTAATGGATGACTCATTGTTGCCAAAATTTGAGAAATCAAAGATTCAGTTTTGGACATTCGTTCTCTCCACCATACACATATTCCCAATCATCTGCTACCTGTTAGTGCTAAATATTTTCTTGTGTACAATATGGTAATTTCCCCTCAAACAATGATCCCTGCTTTTTATTTCTTTCTTTTCCACAGTAGTCACAAGACTTAAGACACCTACTGTCTCCTTCTCAGTTACCAACATTACCAAAGGTAGGAAATAGCCTCAAAATATGTTGTAAATGCACACCTCATATCAGGCTGAATAAACCCAGGATATAACTAATGAAAATGAAAATGAAACATTTCACTAATAATCAAATTATTTTTACCATCCTTAACATTATTAATATTGTATGTAATGGATAACACTATTCATTTAGAGAGTTCTTCAGCTTCAGGAATTCTTCCCTGTTGAATTTCCCTTAAATGTATCCAATATTGTACTATTTTCAGCCATTTTTTTTCAGAAAATCATCTGGTACTACACTTCCTCTGTGATAAATATCAGGATAAATTGTTATATAGATCTTTATATATTATTTTCACCATGCCTTTTCTTTACTTCACAGTTTATCACAATTCCTTTTTGCTTAAGAATAACTTTTATACCACACTAAAGATTTTTTTTAAAAAAAGGACATTGTTATACTTCAGGAAAATTAATCTTTGCAAAAGTCTTAATATCCTTAAATTAAAACTACAGTTTTAGAAGAGGAGTTCTTATTGATGTATTTAAATTAGTATTCCTTGTAGAATTATACTTTATATAATTTAAGATATTGTACTCTGTGGAAATTGCTTGGGTTTTGTTTGATTTTTTTTTTCTCTAGTATTTTACCTATTTTCCTTTCTTAATTGTGGCTTTTAAATTCACAGAGCTGTACACTGCTAACAATATATATTGTTTTATTCTGCTTTTGTGTGTGGATATAACAATGAAACCTAATACTTGAGCTTGTCAACTGTTCTGAACATTTTCATTACCATTTGAAACATTTGAAAGGCAAATATGAAAAGCAAGCCATTTCTCTAATGATTCCTGTTTTGTGGATTAGTACTATTTTTTTCAAAGCACTACTGATCTAAGGACAATACCTTGGCAAAGTATCAAAAACTTGATAAGAAATGTTACAGTTTTTTAGTTAAATTGCTTACAAGATATAATATGATACTTGGAAAAAAAAGTCTTTTTCAGTGAATATAAAGTCAATAATAAGATTACATAATCTTGTTAACATTGCTCTCATCAGAGAGAGAGGGAGGGAAAGAAGGAAGGAAGGGAGGGAGGGGAAAGAGGGAGAGAAGGAGAGAGGGAAAGAGAAAGAAAGGCAAGAAAGAAGGAAGGGAAGGGAAGGGAAGGGAAGGGAAGGGAAGGGAAGGGAAGGGAAGGGAAGGGAAGGGAAGGGAA